>JACEVL010000798.1:360000-362500 GCA_020284085.1 Aporrectodea caliginosa | reverse complement strand
AGCTTGTTTGTTTACTGTTTAACGACCACTGTGTGGTAACAAAGACCATTAGCGTCGCCCTCCTCCTTTATCCCGGCTTGGGACTGGCACTGTCAGAAAGCGAACAGTGGCGGAGTTTGATTGCTCAGCGATACTCGATGACTTACTGGTTCCGTTTACTGCATCGGTAAGAGCCTACGTCCCGTGCGTGTCTGTGCATTGGGACTGGCACAGCCTGGCACTAGAAACAAAATTACATTCACCGGAACGTTATGATCTTCTAAAGTACGGTCGACGTCAGCGGACACGTCACCGATAAGATGGGTTTGATGGGTTAGATGGGTTAAGATGGGTTAGTTGTCAATCAATCAATCAATCGATTGGTCGATCGATCAATCAATCAATCAATCAATCAATCAATCAATTGTTACATCATTCATGTTTTTTTCGTCATCTTGGTGCTCCTTTTCTTCTCCTTTTCACAGCCTGTTTGTTATCTTGTAATTTCATACCGATCGTGGCTTATTTAGGAGATTTTAATCTCGGATTAGCACGGTCCTTACCCTGGCACTTTAAATGACCTGGTACCCATTCAGACGGGCAGCGGTGGTGAGGGATCTCACCCGATCAATTTATTCATACGGTCGCTTTAGAAAATCGTCCAGACCCTACATTCATATTTTAACACTTTAACGATGAGTAGCCTTGGCTTCCCAGTCGCATTTAGTACACTCCCGTTGTTAAAGTGTTTTAAGTATAATTCTTATAATAGTTCAAAGTATTTCATGAAGAGATTTGAGTTATTTCATGGACTGTTCATTTTCGTTCAGTAATAGTTCTGTGAAGAGTTCAGTGTTCGTTTATATTTCAGCGGTGATCAGTAACCATAGTTGCTCAGTGGTAAGGCAATCAACCCACAGTCCAAGGACAGGAGTTTGAGTTCGTAATTTTGGTTACGTAGTCCAACTGACTGCGTGAAAACACCAAACGAACATATTTTAACAATGCATACATAATGCATACAATAACTCTGTAGGTTGCTCCATAAATCTACGATGACAAAGGGCTTTGTCACCTAAGAATGATTCCCTGAGTAGGGAATTAATGCGTGACTATCCATGGGAACGTTCCCTGAAATTTGTGCGAATTCGACGGGAAACAATATTCACAGAGACTAGTAGGCCTACGCAGTAACTGCCTATCCCAAAACTGTATTTAGACAAACACCTCAGTCATCTGGCCATACCCTGCATACGTCAATGGTAGGGTGACTCTTCCAGTTTCCCTCCTACGTCTGGGTATATAGACTTATTTGACGTACGGGCTGGCGATATAGAAACGATGTAGGCTATACGTGCAATTCCCAATTGATCTTTCGAGTGTTGTCCACGTTGACTCGATAGCCAAGCCTCATATTGGCAAACATTGGACCCAATCACCAAAATTATCTTCATTGTTTTATATGTCGCGTAAAACTACAAACTTTCGCTCTAGAAACCGCAGAAGGTTTCAACCAATTAGGCCTAATGGAACAGTTTACACACATGCATACGGCAGGCAAAAATAATTATTAAATATCTTCTAATTAAGTTCCGAGTACCTAATTAAAGTGATTAGGCCTAGGCCTATTCGCTGTTCGCTTTCATTAATTAAGTTAACTATAGCGGTAGTCCCTCATTCGGATAGGCCTAATACGCCTAATGACTCTTTAAAACGAGGCGTGTGCCTTATCTCTCCTCAAATGAGTCAAGCACTATAATAATCATTAAACCGTTTTCTGGCAATTTTAGTCCAGAAAAAAAAGTCAGAATAGATCTACTTAAAAAAGATGAATTTTTGAAGCATCAGCAGATTTTTAAAACTCATTTAGCTATGAGCTCAAGTCTCGCGTGTCGGGAAAATTAACTGAATTTATTCAACGACAATAATTGTTTCGCTACAATTATTTATTGTCAAGGTTTAATTACAGAAAAATTAAACGATGCCGCTCAACAACAACTGCGCGTTAAGGCTAACACAGAGTGATAGATAATGCAAGTAGACAGACAGACACAGACAGACAGACAGACAGACAAGGGCAGACTGACACACATACAACGAAGATAGACAGTCACACATAATTATAGAAGCAGACACGATGACATAGACAAATTTAAGACAGCAATGCAGACAGAGGCAGACAGAGGCAGACAGTGGCAGACATTTAGAAACAGACACATAGACATAGACTGAGTTGAGACGGACAAAGACAGTCAGCTAGTGATATGCAGACACGCAGACAGAGACAGACCAACACACAGAGTGACAAGCAATGACAGACAAAGACAGATACTACATATAAGTCCATCAAAAGTTGATATGTGCCGATTTTGAATTGTGTTGTTCCTGACTGAAGCCTTGTGCACGAAGAAAATTGGCGCTACAGAAAGCGAGACTAGGTTTCGAACCATCACATTTCGCGCTACAAGACGACCACTTCACCAATTAATCGCCCTTTAATCCGAAAGTCATGAAAACTGGC
>JACEVL010000798.1:87500-355000 GCA_020284085.1 Aporrectodea caliginosa | reverse complement strand
TAAAATACTGAAGCGTCTTGGGTCATTGGCTTTTTTGTCTGTACTTAGCCTGGAATTTCGCATGAACACTGACTGTTTAGGAACGACCGTCCAGACTGCATGTTATATTCATTGGTACCAGGGCCGTAAATCCCGGGGAGGGAAAGGAGGGAATTCCCTCCCCACTTTTAAGCCTGGGGAGGGAACGTGAAGGAATTCCCTCCCCACAAATTCGTCTGAGCTGTGCCATAAATTTATATTAGGGTCACCAACCAAGATCGACGACTGCCAACAGTGCACGTCTAGTAGGATAATTTACTGTGGGAACATTATATATATTTAATATATAGATAATGCAGGAAACCTGACTCTTTCGGCTTGAAAGCTATAACAGGTGTGAATCATGTGGCTGCTGAAGATAGATTTCCTTCTTAATTGAGAGCTGGCAGAACTTATGTTGTGACAAGCGGTCAAGCCCAACGCATCACCCTACAAGACGTACAGAGCAGAGTGTGTTCGGAGATAGGACGACAAATTATGAAGACAGCTGTGATATATATATATATATATATATATATATATATATCAGAGTGTGAACTTTCAGGATGGGAGGAATCATGCCTGAGTGAAAGCTACCACATGTAATGTTGGGTGTCGAAAGATAGATTATGGTCCACGGTAAATTCAAACGGCGAGGAATTTTGAAGTGACATTAGCAATATATTATCTTGCGGAGCGTCGTTGGATATAGAAATTAGAGACGGGCAGCAAATTCCTAATAGGGGGCCTACAGCTGTGATCATATTATGTGTGTGTGTGTGTGCGTGTGTGCGTGTGTGTGTGTGTGTGTGAGAGAGTGAGAGAGACAGACAGACAGAAATAGCGACAGAGAGAGTGTATGTAAATATATATATATATGTATTTAATATATAATTATATGTACATGTAGATAGATTTACGTAAATGCATAGTATTCCGTGTGTGTTGGCTTTTCAGAGTTTTTAGTTAATCTGGAGACCCCATTCGAGTGTATTACAGATCTCAGGATTATAAGTAAATTTTAGATAGATCTAAATAAAATTGATAAATAAAGCTGTCGTTTTTAAGTCACCAGCTGCAAAGTGTGATGGTAAGTACAAGTTCAAACTAGGGCCTACTCTCACTTCTGTGACTGCATTTCATATTTATAAACAAATTAAGCAATTTGCCATAACCTAAACAACACGGTATGTGCATCAGAAAATTTATAAACAGCATTATATCTATAGATGCCTAAGTTCCTGTACATTTATTTTCTTCTACGCAAAAAAATCATTTTGGACGCAGTGTATACTTGTAATCGCAAATGTAGCCTAATCCTAATTTATAGATTTCTTTAGCGACCAAAAAGCTACGTCACGGGAACCAGCTTATTCACAGGCGCTCAGTCAAAATAAAATACATAAACAACATCGATAGGCAGAGGATCAAAATCCACCAGTGGTGGTACAAAATTACAAAAATATTGTTCTACATTAGGCCTATATCGGAATTAATGTATAATTTTATCCGCCTTCGGTCTGTACTTGGTTGAGGTTGGCTGACACAACTTTTAAACACTTTACGGGCCATTGGGGAGCGAGACAGACAGACAAGACAAGCAGATAGAGAGCGTGTGTGTGCCTGCCTGTGTGTGTGAGAAAGAGAGACAGAGGCAGAGCCAGAGGGAGACCTGTATAGTGTATACTGCGCACAATCAGACTTAAGTTTATCATTCGGCTCAATATTTGGTTGTTTGTAGCCTACATAGGCGCGCTCTTCCGAAGGGGAATTTTTCCCTCCCCACTTTTCAAAACAGATTTACGGCCCTGATTGGTACTCAGCAAACCCACACTGTGTCACTGGTTGCCTCCTCAATAAATCAATAAATCAATAAATTTAAATTTATATGGCGCCCCTTAGATCTCTACTCAGAGGCGCTCCGGAGCCAGTAGCAATATGTAGCACTTTGTGGAAGAGAGCATTTTTAAGGGACTGGTAGAACGAAGAGAAGGAGACACTAGGGAAGACCATAAACATTCAAAGCGCCTGTTCCCATTTATTTTCGCGCTAAAAACCCTGCGATTTTGAAAAAATTCTGAAAATTTGTATTGTCCTGACGTCATACACAGGTGTTTAAGTTCAGAGTTTCTCTGTAGTAAAAGATAATAATCGATTCATTTCGAGTCACTTATGACAGATAAAGATATCACCCGCTGTTAGCGCATTACTATTCACGTTATCTGATTGTGGAAATTGATTATTTTATGGTAGCGACTAGCGACCTGCCAAAAGGCCTTTTAAATTCGAATAGGCCTACTAGAGTGGCGCAAGGCTGCCCAGCTCTCCAATATATTATACTAACAAGCCCCTTCAAATCTGAATACTTGGACCAAAACATTGGCTACACTAACCTAAGTCTAATACTAAACGTCTGATACCTGCCCGCTGACGGACCCCAATCGAGGACGAATGCCTTCTTTTTTTTCTTATACTTTTACCGCCGTAGGCCTACGTCCAGAACAATCGCAGTGAGGAATGTCGCAGTTCATGGAACGTGCAGCCTTCTTCTGCACATCCTTTTTGGTGGATTCTAACGTCTTGGCATCATGCATTCTAAGTAGGGGTGGGCAACGATTAAAAATTTTAATCGAAATTAATCGCACGATTAAAATTTTTCACGCCGCGATTAATTTTTAACGCATGTCACAATAGATAACAAGTAGGCCTACAACTACTGTACCGACTCGGAGTAAATTACGTTAAATATGCGCTATATAAATGATTGCAGTCAAAAATCGAAAAGCACACAATGCCTTTACTACTTATTTTTACTTTTTAGTGTTTACTTTTAAGTTTAAAGTTTAAACTGAGCGGTTTTATCAAGAATTGTTTTAGCACATTTCTAGAAATAATTGGGCGCACTGACAATCGCGTTAACTGCGTTAAAAAATTTATTCGCGCTAATTAATTAACGCATTAATCGCGTTAATAACGCGTTAAATGCCCAGTCCTAATTCTAAGATGATTAAAATTACTTGCTTCAGTGTAGTTTCTTGAAATTTTCTATGATTGACTGTCGATATCGATTCCGATCAACGAGTTGGTTGATAATTTTTAAAAGCAGACCTAGGATTTTACGTATGGATATAATATATAATTATATATGTACATAATTTATACACACTGATAAATCTCACGTATTCTTATAAGCATAATGTCGATCTATAGATAAGCACACATAGGTGCATTGCCTACCATCTGGTTCACATTCGATTAAATCAAGTTGACTGTTTTCACAGACCTATTCGTCACTGCAACAGAGCAGATAATAAAGCGCGCACCATTTCTGTCTTATAAGTACCGGTATTCAATTTGAACATTACATTTCAGAGCGCATAGCTTAGGAGTCGACACTTTGGCTTCTTACAGCTGTAAGTATGATAGAAAAAGTAGGACTAAGTGAAATCATTGAAGACTGTTGCCAAACCGTGAGAAATGTTCATAATCGTAGACATTAGATTTCTAAAGAACTACCCTAATACTCGCCCAATTCGACGTCTTCCTAGCTTTCTCGTCCTCAACGATGTTCACCTCAGCAGCTCTTCTTGCCGCTCTCTCTCTCGTCTCTATGGCAACCGGACTCGGACCTAGCGCACGGCACCAGCTTATTCACGAGCGCTGTGTCACATCAGAGGGGATAGCCAGAGATCGATCTCCAGCGGACGTCAGAGTCTGGTTGCCAAGGAGACGAGAGAGAGGAACCAGAAGAGCTGCTGAGGTGAACATCGTTGAGGACGAGAAAGCTTGGAAGGCGTCGTATTGGGCGAGTAAATTTTTTATGAGTTGTAGACGCTTAATTTGGGTTGATTTGGACTTTATGGAAAGAGAATTACAGCAATCAAGCATCGAGTGGAGGTAGCGATAGTCGAAGCAATATTTTAAAGTCAGGCATGGGTCGAATGCGGCGGAGATCACGAAGGTGCATGAAGGTGGTCGCGAGTAGGCTATGCGTAGGTGTAGATATTTTTGGCTGTTAGTAACAGAGACCTGCGGCATCATGCCTCTTGGTGAATTGGAGCAGGTCTCCGAAAGTTTCAGGAAAAAAATTTAGGAGACTGTTAGATGTCTGCAGTTATTAATTTTAGCGTTTTAGCTTTGCAGTGTAAAGTGATGTTACGATTGGCGCTGATCACTTTCTTCATATGTGGTCGAACATTGCGCTATTACCTTCGATTGAGCTATCGTTTAAATTGATTGAGAAGACTGATTTGCTGCTAAATTATTGCTATTAGTTGGGTTGTTTAGATGTGTGCCTAAGTGATTTTCATAATTAGGCCTATAGTTTTAATTCATACATTAATTCATTCAGCATGAGGATTTATAAAGCGCCTCTTCAAGGTTACTAATCAGGAGCACTCCCAACCCAACCTCGGCTAAAATGGATAGTTTTATGATTCCGATATGACTTGTCGGAGGGGCTCTGGACAGAAGGCACAGGTGTGGAGAGAGTCGGTTCCAGACTGCAGGGCCAGCAACAGAGAAACCTCGTCGATTCCAGATAGCGGTAGTTAATTGAATATTTAATCCGCTACAGATGATCAATCAAATCAATCAATCCATCTTATTGCAACCCTTTGAACAAGTACAAGACAGTTATACGTTAAACAAGACATACAGGTAGCAAGAGGAACCCCAAAAGGGATGAATCCCGCTAAAATAGGGACCCAAATTTTCTAGTTTAACTTGCGGAAATCTTGCTTGCTTGAATGTTTGCTTGCTTGAATGTTTGCTTGCTTGAGCCACAGCTAAAAAGTCAAATCTTGCGACGACTAGTTCGATCACTTACAATCATTCAATCGTCGTGAAACTTGGCATATAGACTCGCCCTCGCACACACTTCATTCTATCAAAATTTCACCTCCCCAAAAAGGCTAGCTTATAGAATCGGGGACTCAACTTTTCGAATCGGGGAATCACCTTTTCCCATCGATATCTATATTTAGAACGTTCTAAATATAGATATCGGGCGACGTAATGAACGCGGACTATATATTTGTAGAGGTGACTGCTTCATAAGACGCATTAGGCCTATGGGATACTAGATGGATATAGTAAAAAACTTTGTTTTACTATTGGCTGTATTTTTATCCATCTAGTTTAACTTGCGGGAATCTTGCAATCTTGATTGCTTGAATGTTTGCTTGCTTGAGCCACAGGCTAAAAAGTCAAATCTTGCGACGACTAGTTCGATCACTTACAATCATTCAATCGTCGTGAAACTTGGCAGACAGACTCGCCCGCGCACACACTTCATTCTATCAAAATTTCAGCTCCCCAAAAGAGGCTAGCTTATAGAATCGGGGACTAAACTTTTCGAATCGGGGAATCCCCTTTTCCGACACGGAGCGTTGTGATTGGCCAGCGTTGCCATTGGCTGCAACAGAAACGGGTGCGGTGCTTGATTAAACGGACGCTATGTTGTAAAATGAACGCGGACTATATATTTGTAGAGGTAACTGCTTAATATGACGGATTATAGGATACTAGATGGATATAGTAAAAAAACTTTGTTTTTACTATTGGTTCTTTTTATTATCCATCTAGTTCAACTTACGGAAATCTTGAATATATGTATGTATGTATGTATGTATGTATGTATGTTTGAGCCACAGGCTAAAAAGTCAAATCTTGCGACGACTCATTCGATCACTTACAATCATTCAATCGTCCTGAAACTTGGCAGATAGACTCGCCCTCGCAGACACTTCATTCTATAAAAATTTCAGCTCCCCCCAAAAAGGCTAGCTTATAGAATCAGGGACTCAACTTTTCGAATCGGTGACTCAACTTTTCCGATACGCAGCGTTGCCATTGGCCGCAACAAAAACGGGCGCGCTGCCTGATTAAACGCACGCTATGACGTAAAATGAACGCGGACTATATATTTGTAGAGGTAACTGCTTCATAAGACGCATTATAGGATACTAGATGGATATAGTAAAAAACTTTGTTTTTACGGGCTGTATTTTAATATTCAATTAATCCGCTACAGATGATCAATCAAATCAATCAATCCATCTTATTGCAACCCTTTGAACAAGTACAAGACAGTTATACGTTAAACAAGACATACAGGTAGCAAGAGGAGCCCCAAAAGGGATGAATCCCGCTAAAATAGGGACCCAAATTTTCTGGATACAAGTTAACATGATGCCAGCATGTATTGCAATATAATGCATTATGATTTTGCAAAGGTTAATGATAATAGTTTACTCTTTAAACAGAACAGAAACCAAAAAATAATGAAAATAAAGACTTATTTATTTATTTATTTCAGAAAATTTATATAGCGCCCCTTCAAGGATGCCTACTCAGAAGCGCTCCCAGCCCAACCCCGGTCGAACAGGACAGTCTTAAGAGAACTGAGAAATGAGGCAGAGTGACCAGCAGGTGTCAGCCGAAGCATGGTAGGGAGCCCATTCCAGGTTGAAGGGCCCGCCACGGAGAAGGCGCGACGCTGCCTGAGAGCAGTCCGCGAACGAGGAACAATGAGCTCAGCCTGTGCAGCCGAGCGGAGAAAGCAACGACGCTGGACGCATGTGGTGGAGCAGCAGAGCTCCCGCAAATACGGAGGGGCCAGACCCTCAATACAGCGCCGGACCAAGACAGAGATTCGATATACAATACGCTGTGGGTAAGGAAGCCAGTGGAGCACGTCCCTCATGTATTCAGAAACCCGCCCAAACCTCAGAATGCGGCCAATAAGGCGGGCGGCAGTGCGCAGGACCCTATTCAGGGACCCGGTCCGGCAGGCAGGAAGTCCATCATAAATGGCGCTACAGTAGTCGAGCCCAGGGGTGGACTGGGGAGTTCAAGCGGCCCGGGAAAAAAACAAAAAGCGGCCCTAACTTCATGACTTTTATTTTCTTTGTGCATTTTTTCATGCATACCCGAGGGCCAGTGACCTCCAAAGTCATGGGTCACTTTACAAATTACATTATGCAATAACAAAAAACGATAAATCGCATATATAATTTATAATTATATATAAAATATTAAGAATGCGTCAACTCAAGTTATAAATCAATTTATTCGGACTCACTGTGATGGTATTATTGCTGTTTATAGTATTAGCAACTTCTTTAAGCCGGGTGCCATTTCGGCTACATGATCTATAATTGTGTCATTATTCAGTTCACTTAAAACATCGGTTTCTGTTGACATAAGCATAAAAGCTTCAAGGTGTGTAGATGACAATGAGCTTCGCAAGCGATTCTTAATGTATTTCAATTTAGAGAAAGATCTCTCACAAGCTACTTGGGTAGACGACAGAGTCAATAAAAGTTTATATGCACTAAAGAGATGCTTGTATGCTTGCCCATAGAAACTGTATTTATGTAGTACAGAAAAGCAGCAAACAGGACATTTTTTGCAAAATTTGTCGGGTTGTTTACTTGCAGAAGGTGTTTGTTGAGAGCTGGTGTCTTCAGTTTGAATTGGAGTGGCTTTAAATAAATCGACTAGATTTCGGCATTTAGCTCCATCTTTACCAAGAATCTTTAGTTTCTTATCTCTTACTTTCTCCGCACCACCTTTACATTTACGTTTCGGATTTATATCACTCATAACCGTAACATATCTTATTTAATTAATATTACTTATTACTAACTAACAAATTTAAAAGAAATTTTATCAAAACAAACTCAGTGGAAGACGCCGGAAGTAGAATGGAAGATGTAAATTCTTATCTAACATGGCGGCCGCTGGCTGTACGGAGCACTGTAGGTAAGTAAGTATGCATTGCTCTTTTTCAGTTAATTTACAAACCGGTTAACCGAAACTAAAAACCGGTTAACCGATGCCGCAATTTTTTGTAAAAAAACCTGTATCATCTGTACTAAATTGATTAAATTATTATATCACCGGTCCTGGCGGCCCACCGGGAATCTTCCCGGTGTCCCGGCGGCCCAGTCCACCCCTGGTCGAGCCGTGAGACTACAAAAGCATGGACCAGCGTCGACGCTGCGCTAGGAGACAGAGAGCGGGAGATTACCTTGAGCTATCGAAGCTGATAGTAACAGCTGCGGCAGAGAAGATTTATGTGACGCGTAAATGTGAGTTCCTGGTCTAGGGTGACTCCCAGGTCACGAACTGAGGTTGAGAAGGTGAAGTTGGGGTATTTCAAGGCAAGTGAGGTTAGGTCTATTTTAGAAAGCTGCTGGGGTGTGCCAAGCCAAACTAACAATATGCAAGTATCTAATTAACAGTTGCACAATAAAATTATTTAAGAATGCCATCATTTAATAGTTGGACCCGTAATAATTTTTTAAAGCTCTGGAGGTTGCGTGCTTGTTGAAGGGAAGAGGGTATGTGATTCCATACGCCAATACCACCAAATTCAATAGAGAATCTAGGGGAATTGAAGTAGGCACTAAAGGTGCGATATCGATTAGACCTTCTAGTGAAATAGGGGTGTAAATCAGAACCTTGTTGAAAATATCCTTTGAAGGCAGAAGGCAGACTCCCATTGTCATAGCGGTACATGAAGACTTCTATCTGGTAAATTTTTATTTGATGGAATTTAAGTAGTTTAAGTTCGAGAAATATAGGGCTAATATGAGTTCTATAAGAGACCCCTGCTATGGTACGTACCGCTCGCTTCTGTAAGATAACTAACTTTGCAATCGAGATTTATAAGTAGATGCCCATATCAAGTTACAGTATGATAGGTAAGGATAGATTAAAGAGTAATATAATTTTAGGCGAACAGACGGAGGGATCATACAAGAAGTGCGTTGTAGAATTCCCACATTTTAGCAATTTTTGCAGAGATATTTTTAATGTGTTCCTTCCATGTCAAATGTTCATCGATATGAACTCCAAGAAATTTAGTCGAACTGACCTGGGATATGGTAGTACCATTAATAGAAAGTTTTTGAAAGTTACTAGGAGGACACATTTTTTGTGGGAACGGAACAAAATGAAGTTAGTTTTCTCTAGGTTCAGTGAGAGTCTGTTAGCAGAAAACCAGTTAGCTATTGCTTCTAATTCCCTATTTATAGTTTGAAATAAAGTGCGATAACAGCTATGCGAATAGAAAGCATTAGTGTCATCAGCAAACAGTATTAAGAATAGTACTGGTGATATGTTGGGTAAGTCATTGATATACAGAAGAAAAAGTAGAGGGCCAAGATTAGAGCCCTGTGGAACTCCGTGTTTGACTTTTCTAAAACCAGAGATTGCCCCATTACAAGAGACGCATTGAAGGCGGTCCTCGAGGTAGCTAGAGAACCAAGCAAGTAGCGTGCCTCTGATGCCGTAATTAGCTAACTTTTGCAGTAGAATGTTATGATTCACGGTGTCAAAGGCTTTAGCCAAATCAAAGAAGATCCCAATGGAGTACTCTCTATCCTCAAAAGCATTTGAGACTTTATCGTACATATTAATCAAAGCCATAAACGGAGAACGACCCGCCTGAAAGCCATATTGAGAGGAAAATATATTACTTTGCTTATCAATATAACTAATGAGTCTCTCATACGTAATTTTTTCATAGTATTTGGAAGGGAAGGATAGAGATTGGTGTGTAATTGGCAGGGTTATCTCTTTCACTTTTTTATGAATAGGAACAACCCTTCCAAGTTTTATTGCTTGAGGTACTATCCCAGTGCTGAGAGAGCAATTTATAATTTCGGCTAGTTGATTAGCAACAAGCTGAATAAAAGGTAGAGCAATATAAGGTTCAATGTCATCAATGCCCCTGCTATGAGTATTATGAATACAGTGAGAGTCACCTATCGACCTACTGAACGACTAACTTTTGTTTTGTAGTGAAATCTGGGATCAGGCGCGATGAGAACAGTGGCTATAGCAACGGTGGTGGTTGTTCTGATGGTTCTTCGAACAGCGGCGTACCGGTATCCAGATTGGTATCCAGATTGGTGGTCATATGATTTTAGAAGACAAACACGTAGGTGGTGATCCAACACTACTTATGAGTTTTGTCTAGTTACTATACTTTGCATGTGCGCATGTTCAAGAGACGTTGAACAGCCTAAAGCAGGTACATGCGTTTCCAATGTTTATGGAAGCCATTAAGTCAGAAGAACTTCTGGGGTTGTACGATCGCAAGTCTTGCGATCGTACAACCTATACAACCTGCCTAGACTTGAGCGAGTAAGTTCTAAAAATGAACAGAAAGCTCTGAGACGTGATTTTTTAACATTGCGCTGACCATCAGGTGTAGAAAATCATTCGAATCATTCTGATCGATTCTTGTGGCCTTTCTTTGGTTCTGGTGCCCCAGACTTAAGTGATTCCGTCGAATGTTCGGGAAGGTTCCATGCTATCCTCAGCCGCCTGGTCAACCATACTCAACTCAAAGTCAACATGTAAATATGTCCTTAATAAGCCTGGCCGTTCACAGTTGCTATCCAAAATACTTTGTTGATTAAATTACACTTTATTAAATAATAAACAAATGACAGTACATTGCATAACAGTGTTTTAATAGAAAATGTGTCTAGCCATTGTGCACATCTCTGCACGAAACACCAGTCGATCACTTGAGAAATTAGAATTTCACTTCATTGAATGACACTAATGACCGTTATTGAGTTCTGCTCACTATGCTTGTCACTTGGAAAAGGATCACCTTGGACACCACTACATATTTCTGGAAATATACCCAGTATATTTCAAATATCATAGTAACTTCTCAATCAATACTGTAAAAATAGAGAATCTCTGCAGTCATCTACTTTATTGGTGGCCTTTTCACGCTAAAAAGCTCTAGGATTCTGCAAAGCTAACAATGCAACAACCGTTGATTGAGAAATTAGGATTATGTAAGGAAAAATTCAAACAACGACTATTATTGTGTCCGACCCTTTGTTGTCTTTAAATGAGTTCACTGATACCCAACGTTAATCTTTGAATTATTAAGTGATAAACTGATAGCAATAATAATTTTCTTCAGCTGATGCGATTGTCTTCACTTCTGAGTCATGATCGAGGTCGAATGTGGTTTTGAGATGTCTAAAATTGAGAGTTCGGTGGGTAGCCATGACACATTAAAGCCGAGGTTGTACAGTTGTAATCAAAGTGTTCTTAATTCTGTTGAAAGAGGCGTGAAATTAATTAGCATTTCTCCATTTATTTTACTCCACCTTCTGTAGCGAGACCCATACAGAAGACCACAGTCTGTCCAACCGTCAAGTGTCGTGACTCTAAATACTGCCGCTTGGAAACAAATTGGTCAGGTGGATGTCCAACACGGTGTATCTGTGGTGATCCGGCTTGCATGGTTAGAAACACTGCTAAAACAAAATTAAATCAAATTAAGGGCGTTATCATCATGATCGTCGTCCTCGCATTTTGTATATAACAACGTTCGCTCAAATTATTTATTCATGGTTTACAAAACATTAATATTACTACAATTAATGCTTAAATTCAGCCATCATTCTCTTGACACACAATAAGCTTAACACATAATCATTTTCAGTGTTTTTCAGACAGAAATCTCCGGAAAGGCGTTCCGGGACCTTTTTCAGCTACTAAACATATTTGAGTTAATTTGCATTTTTAATTATTTAGTTACTTTAAAGTAAGCTTAAATGTTTTCAGTGTTCATTGATTATATAAACTAAATATATTAGCATAGAATAGTTTAAATATGGATGTATAAGTGTAAAATATAGATTTTTGAGTATGTGGGCTGGAAGTAGAAAGGACATCCTGCGAATTATTCCAATATTTTTAGAGATTTTTAGAAATGTGTATGTCCCATTTTAAGTGTTGGTCAATGTAGACTCCTAGGAATTTCGATGAAAATACTTGAGGAATTAACTTATTATCAATTATCAAAGTATTGTCAAGGGTTGGAACAGGGTTTTTGTTAGACCTGAAGATAATGTAATTAGTTTTAGATAGGTTAAGCGAAAGTTTGTTGGCTTTAAACCAGTCATTAGCTATTTCTAGATCATTATTTGCTATTAAATTTTAATTAATTGGTCGCATGAGGCATGCGAGTAGAAGGTAATGGAGTCGTCTGCAAGAGAATTTAGCGAAGAAGAGGCGCCGAATTGGAAGATCATTAATGTATATTAGGATGAGTAGAGGTCGAAGTTTTGAACCTTGAGGAATCCCAAAGAAAATGTGTTGAAAACTTGATAGTTTGCATTACAAGAAACTTGCTGGCGTCGGTTATTTAGGTAGCTCGAAAACCATGCAAGTGGAACTCCTCTGATTCTATAAGTTTCAAGCTTGTATAGCAAGATTTTATGGTCAACCATCGAACGTTCTGGCCAAATCGAGAAAAATTCCAATAGAATATTCGTTGTTATCCATGGCTTGAGAGACTTTATCCTGTATATCGATTAGTGCATGCTGAAAGCCATGTTGAAGGGGTATAGGATTTTAGATTGAGTACAGCTGGTCATACATGACCCTCTCAAACAACTTGGAAAAATAATGTAATAATAGAAACAGGTCTGAAGTTATAAACCTCATATTTATTTCCTTGTTTATAAATCGGTATTACTTTAGCTAGAGTAATATCAGTTCTAATCGTGCAATTTATTATTTCGCTTAGTGGAGTTGCTAGTAAATCCATAAGTAGAGATAATATAATTATGCGGCTGGAGGTCATCAGGTCCAGTGCTGTGAGTATCTTTAAGGGTTTTGTTGATAGCAGTTAGCTCATAGAAGAAAGTCGGTAACATAGCAAAG
This sequence comes from Aporrectodea caliginosa, assembly GCA_020284085.1. Classification (NCBI taxonomy): domain Eukaryota; kingdom Metazoa; phylum Annelida; class Clitellata; order Crassiclitellata; family Lumbricidae; genus Aporrectodea; species Aporrectodea caliginosa. The sequence goes on along the minus strand of JACEVL010000798.1, from coordinate 342,268 downwards.
GAATTCGGCGAGGAATCCGGCCTAAGCTTATATAATTCTTGAGAGGATTGTTTGATAGAGGTATATTTTGTGCTAGAGATTTAGGTAAATTCGTAATCTCAGTAGGCCTATAGAAAGGATCTGACAAAGTCTTTGCGTTTTATAGCTCCTTCCTTGTCCTCGTGATCAGAAATGCATTCAGAACGAAGAATATCCTTCGAAATTTACCTGCGTTCCAAGGTAATATTATGGTTAAGCCTCTTTCTACATTATATCTTATTAATTAATAAATTTATCTAATCGACCAAAATTACCACTATTAACATCCACAGAAAATATTTTACAAAGTTAATCAATAATTACTTACAAAAAATACTCTTAGACTGGAGTCCATCAGACAGGCTATTATCAGACAACATATTGTAGGCCTCACATTTTTCTTTATAGGACGATAAGAATCCATTTTTGTAACATAACATACAATATTAATAATTGTATAGCGCTCATGAAAAACTTTAAAAACAGGTTTCTTCGTGGCTTCACGCCATCAGACACAATACACTCTTCGCTATTAGTTACCAACTGATGAAACTTGACCTGAATAGAATTTGACCATACCTGTCATAGATTTTGTTTAAACCAAGCGCATGTGAATCGATTTTCTACTAAGCTCCTGTAAAGAAGCCATGGCTCCTGCGACTGTTTGGGCGCTGTAGTAATCTAAAAAAAATTTCGATCAATAGGGGCCTATATAATGGAACTGCTGTGGCATGTTTAGTTCATTCTGTTGATGATACGAAACTGCTGAAGAATTATTGCGTCTCATTAAAGCTGCCAAATACTTGCTGCAGCTGCTGCACTTTTCTCTCGCAATTTCCTAATCTGAGCTCTGCTTAGTTCATGTAGCTCCGTGTTTAATAAACGCAGGCAATACGCACAACGCGAATACAGAATTACAGATAGTTGCTATAATTGAATATAACACACCTCAATTATTCGCAAATCTTGTGACTCTGTCAATGTTCGTCGCCTCGCTGAATTTCCTGAAGGGCTGTCTTCCCTTGTCTTCGGAAACGTCAGCGACGCGACTGCATTCAGTGCATAGGATCACTTGCCTAATATCAGAATCCTACATTCTGGACCTGAAAACTTTAGCAGATGTTGGCCTAAATTTTGTGCTTGAAAGATGGATTTTCTTCATCACTAATTCAAATAAGGAAAAAGGTTTTGATCTGATATACATGTACGCGATGTTTGATACTAAAAAGAGATCAGCGGAATGGGAAGAGAGTGTTAGAGAGCGGAAGAGAATAATGAGACAGAGAAAAGAGAGATAGATAATCATTTTGTTGATTCCGTTGTCTTCGTGCCCATGCCACCTACAAAACCCATGTAAGAAATGTGATTTCACTACGCTAAATGGTGATTGCAAATCCCTGGACCAACTTGACTTCTTCTCCATCTTGTCACTTATGCGCAGTTACACTGATATAATATCTAATTACATGTATCTATAAATGTTTGGTGATGAATAAGCTGCTGTTAATAGTTTAACGACGAACTGCATTGTTTCCCAGTCGCTTTGAGTGCACTCTCAACTCTGAAGTGTTAAATCAATCTGCTGTTCAGTATAAGAAACTATTGGGCTAGCTGGCTTATTCTGTCTCAAGTATTCATCGGAAATCAGTGTAGTCATTATACCACGCTTCAATCTGTTCATTTAAGGCAGTGTGATTCTCCTTACAGATTTTATTTTAGTTATAGTTAGAGTTATGGTTAATGGGTTTTTATCTTAGTTATAGTAATAGATATAGTTAGTATTATTTTTTAGTTATAGTTATAGTTATGGTTAATGGATTTTTATTTTAGTTAATTTTAGTTACTACTTCGTTACAATAATTACGGCTATAAGTAAAATTGTGCGTATTAACACGCTGTTTGACAATTTGCTCAGAGCTTTGAAAGCCTATGAAGCATGGGTCCATTCAGCTTCATGAATACACGAGTTTCCAAAGTAACTGACAAATTGCAAAATAAAAATATCACATTTTTTCGTTCTCATTTATGTCGAATCATCCATATTGTACTTCCTATTTTTATTTTTTGTATTAACGAAAATAAAGATGAATTTTCGTTATTGTTATTTTCGTTATAGTTATAGTTATAGTTAATGATATTTTTTAGTTATAGTTATAGTTATAGTTATCGTTAACGAAATCATTTTATTTTCGTTAACGAACATTTTCGTTATCGTTAACGAGAATCACACTGATTTAAGGATTTCTGATTATGTGAGTAGGGATTCATTTGGCATTGTATGAATAAAATCAGGGGTGGACTGGGCCGCCGGGACACCGGGAAGATTCCCGGTGGGCCGCCAGGACCGGTGATATAATAATTTAATCAATTTAGTACAGATGATACAGGTTTTTTTACAAAAAATTGCGGCATCGGTTAACCGGTTTTTAGTTTCGGTTAACCGGTTTGTAAATTAACTGAAAAAGAGCAATGCATACTTACTTACCTACAGTGCTCCGTACAGCCAGCGGCCGCCATGTTAGATAAGAATTTACATCTTCCATTCTACTTCCGGCGTCTTCCACTGAGTTTGTTTTGATAAAATTTCTTTTAAATTTGTTAGTTAGTAATAAGTAATATTAATTAAATAAGATATGTTACGGTTATGAGTGATTAAATCCGAAACGTAAATGTAAAGGTGGTGCGGAGAAAGTAAGAGATAAGAAACTAAAGATTCTTGGTAAAGATGGAGCTAAATGCCGAAATCTAGTCGATTTATTTAAAGCCACTCCAATTCAAACTGAAGACACCAGCTCTCAACAAACACCTTCTGCAAGTAAACAACCCGACAAATTTTGCAAAAAATGTCCTGTTTGCTGCTTTTCTGTACTACATAAATACAGTTTCTATGGGCAAGCATACAAGCATCTCTTTAGTGCATATAAACTTTTATTGACTCTGTCGTCTACCCAAGTAGCTTGTGAGAGATCTTTCTCTAAATTGAAATACATTAAGAATCGCTTGCGAAGCTCATTGTCATCTACACACCTTGAAGCTTTTATGCTTATGTCAACAGAAACCGATGTTTTAAGTGAACTGAATAATGACACAATTATAGATCATGTAGCCGAAATGGCACCCGGCTTAAAGAAGTTGCTAATACTATAAACAGCAATAATACCATCACAGTGAGTCCGAATAAATTGATTTATAACTTGAGTTGACGCATTCTTAATATTTTATATATAATTATAAATTATATATGCGATTTATCGTTTTTTGTTATTGCATAATGTAATTTGTAAAGTGACCCATGACTTTGGAGGTCACTGGCCCTCGGGTATGCATGAAAAATGCACAAAGAAAATAAAAGTCATGAAGTTAGGGCCGCTTTTTGTTTCCCGGGCCGCTTGAACTCCCCAGTCCACCCCTGAATAAAATGTTTCAATGTCTTGCAGAATCATTCCCCTCGCAGACAGACCCGTGTGGGAAAGTTACGGTGCATGAACGTTTTGAAGACGGATGAAAACAGATGTCAGCTTTGCTACTGTCTGGAAGAATCAAGTTCTGAAAACTAAAATAACTGATTAGTCGAATAGACGATGGTTCACAATGTAAATCGAATATTATAAACGTATGAAAACCATGCTTGCAGTCAATATTCTGTTTGTGAGTTGAATTGTTGTTCATTGCACAAAATAAATATTACATTTACAATTATGAATCAGAAAGTACTGTGCAACAGGAGCCAAGAATGCTAAGGGCTTATACTAACCATGATCCATCTTTCTTGATTATTATTCATAGCCTACATGTAATTTTTGATCAAATGTATTGACCAAATAGTTATTCATCAACACTAGAATATTTTACATACAATAACGTATCTAGTTTTTTTCTTAAAAGTACAGAGACTACGAGACCATTTCAGTCTTAATAATTATAATCTGATAGTGAGTTCCATAAGGTCGTTTCTATATTTAAAAAAGAGCTAAGGACGAACTATCTAATTATGCGATCTGTTCACTCTTCCTCAGTTTGGCTACGGTTGGAGTGAGCCAAATAGGGTGATTGGGCAATAATTCGACAAGCAGCTTTCTGAAGCTTCAGTATGCGATCCAAATTGCATGTTTTATACGGAGAAGTCCAAACGACGCAGCAGAAATTAACATATTATGGTTCTAGTGGGGCACGGTAAGCTTATAACAGATTCAGTTTGTCAGCACGTAGTATATGCACAACCTTACGTAAAATGCCAACGATCTTTGCCACCTTATTGATAATCATCCACATGCTTATCCCTTTAAGCATATCAGTAATTAAAACACCGAGAAATTTGGTTTCGTGCACAAGAGCAAGTCGCACATCATTTAAAATTAATTTAATTCGTATCTTGAATCACCCTATTACCAAATATTATAAAATTAATCTTACCTAAGTTCAATGATAACAAGGTTGCAGAAAATCAATGGCTTATTCAGCCTTAAATCATCATTTAAAGTTACCGTTAACACCGAGGGACTATGTCCGGTGGCAAAATATTTGTGTCATCAGCAAACATCACTAATATATATATATATTAAATGTTGGTGATGAATAATCTGCTCTCCCTTTCCGTACCACACCATTTTAGTCCTGCGCTACCGGGAATATCCTGGCAAAATTTGAGGATTTTCATAGACATAATTAGATCTAACATAACTTCTATTTCATCTAGAAACATTGAAAACTTTAAATGCATATTTTTCACTTTTTAGCATGTTTGGTCTTGCATATTTGTATTATTATTTTTAAGTATAGGCTTTTAGCAATTTTTTTATTGTTTATCGATACTATTGGGAACTTTCGACTGCAATTATCAGCACTATACATACAAAGTAAGGTCAGTCAAATTCGCCAGATAATCAATGGTATCAGACGTAAAAATACACCTGTTCAGTAATTATAGGCAGGCCAGTTAACAGTAGGCGTACTCCACTTGCATGTGGTATTCTCAGAAGATCAGTCGGCAAGGTGGCATGCATGTCATCACTCATCCTTACCATTGTAGACTCGGGGAAAAATAATTTTTCACTATAATTTCTTCATTCAGTATCTACCAGCACTCAAACAATAAGCACACCATGCAAATCAAACGCAGTATAACGCTATCTGACTCATGCAGGCGTCTATATATATTGGACGTACGCCGTACGTCATAAGGTAGCGCGGCCGTCTTAATCATGACGTACGGCGTACGTCATGGGGGACAGAAAGGGTTAACAGTTTAACGACGAACTGCATTGGTTTCCCAGTCGCTTTTAGTGCGCACTCGATTGTTAAATCAATCAGCTCAGGTTATATGCTGGATGTGCTTCATTGGCTCCCCCTACTGCAGCGATTCTCGTATCGGATCATAGCTTTGGTCTGGCGGTCCTTGCTGGGCCTAGCCCCTGCCTATCTACAGTATGCGACCTCTGCTGCCCTACCTCGGGTGCTCCGGGTCGTCGCTCTCTCCGCTCTACTGAGCGGGGTGTGCTCATGGTCCCTTTTGCCCGCACAGCTACTAAGCAGAATCGGGCCTTCTCAGTGGTTGGCCCCTCCCTCTGGAACGGGCTTCCTTTGACGTTGCGCTTGCCTTCCAGAATCCACTCTGAATCTTTCTATACTTGCCTCAAAACTGTCCTTTTCAGCCGTGCTGTGGTCGGGGGCGCTTCTGAGTAGTAACCTTGAAGGGGCGCTATATAAAACTTCGTAATGAATGAATAAATGAATGAATGAATGAATATATATATATATATATATATATATATATATATATATATATATATATATATATATATATATATGAAGAGGCGCAGAAATAGCAAAAATCGAAAAATATTAAAATATTCACCAGTCATGGCTTTACGATAGTACTGGATGTTTCATTCGATCTTAACGTGGATTTCGCTGTTTTTAGTTGTAAAATACAGAAGCGTCCTGGGTCATTGGCTTTTTTGTCTGTACTTAGCCTGGAATTTCGTATGAACACTGACAGTTAAGGAACGATCGTCCAGACTGTTATATTCATTGGTACACAGCGAACCCACACTGCGTCACTGGTTGCCTCCTCAATAAATCAATCAACCAATCAGTCAATCTATCTATCAATCAATTAATCAATTTAAATTTATATAGCGCCCTTACAGATCGCTACTTAGAGGCGCACCCGTCCCAGACTATAGGTGGAAGAGAGCGTGGTAGAACGAAGAGAAGGAGACTCTAGGGAGGACACGGGCCTCCAGGAGATACCCATTCCAGGTCGTTGGACCGATCACGGAAAAAGGTGAGACCAACGATGTGACAGTCATGTAAGAATTGACTGATGAATTGAGAATTATAATAGTGGCGTAATAGAAGTTCTAGGATTATTGCGTGGGACTCTGTAGCCATTTGGTTAGAGCACTCTGCTTGTAACACAGAGAATACGGGTTTGAGTCTCCCCGAAACGGTTACTGTGTAGGGACTTTATTTAGGAAGCCCTTGAATAGCAATTGCTCAGCGCCGTCGATTGATGCTTGATCATTAGATAGCGGCGCTTAAAATAAATGCGGCATAATAATCAATGCGATCATATTTGTTGCTATTTATAACCGTGTATTTGTCAGACGCTGGGCAGTGGAGACGTGAGGTCCAAGTCAGGCAGCAGCTGGGCAGTGGGGACGTGAGGTCCAAGTCAGGCAGCAGCTGGGCACAGTGGGCAGTGGGGACGTGAGGTCCAAGTCATGCAGCAGCTGGGCAGTGGGGACGTGAGGTCCAAGTCAGGCAGCAGTTGGGCAGTGGGGACGTGAGGTCCAAGTCAGGCAGCAGCTGGGCAGTGGGGACGTGAGGTCCAAGTCAGGCAGCAGCTGGGCAGTGGGGACGTGAGGTCCAAGTCAGGCAGCAGCTGGGCAGTGGGGACGTGAGGTCCAAGTCAGGCAGCAGCTGGGCACAGTGGGCAGTGGGGACGTGAGGTCCAAGTCATGCAGCAGCTGGGCAGTGGGGACGTGAGGTCCAAGTCAGGCAGCAGTTGGGCAGTGGGGACGTGAGGTCCAAGTCAGGCAGCAGCTGGGCAGTGGGGACGTGAGGTCCAAGTCAGGCAGCAGCTGGGCAGTGGGGACGTGAGGTCCAAGTCAGGCAGCAGCTGGGCAGTGGGGACGTGAGGTCCAAGTCAGGCAGCAGCTGGGCAGTGGGGACGTGAGGTCCAAGTCAGGCAGCAGCTGGGCAGTGGGGACGTGAGGTCCAAGTCAGGCAGCAGCTGGGCAGTGTATATTTATTACGGAAGTTAGGAAGCAAAAAACTATGAATATTATCCCTAGAGAGAGCAGTCAGAGCTAATTAACTTTATCATTCTAGGACACTCAACCAAATCACAAAGAGTTTGTGTAGTCCATGTGGGAGTAGTCATGCATCAGTTGGATAGTAGATGAGAGAGGAATGGTTTAAAACAAATGTAAAAGTGTGAGTGATGCGCAGCACTAGACAAGAAGAAATTTGTTACATCATCAATGAAGATACCTAAGACCATAAACATTCAAAGAGCCTGTTCCCATCGAGTGCTAGCAATCCTGCGATTTTTTTAAATTCTGAAAATCTGTAGAAACTCAATGTAAAACGGTTGCTATCGCCACGCATTATCTTGACGTCGTATAATACAGGTCGTTTATCCATATGGGCATTATAATTATCGACTCATTTCGTGTCACTAGTGACAGATAAAAGATATCACCCGCTGTTAAGGCATTACTATTCATGTATCTGATTGTGGAAATTGATTATTTTATAGCTGCAACTAGCGGACTGCCAAAAGGCCTTTTAAATTCGAATAGGCCTACTAGAGTGGGGCAACGCGTCCTTCCAATATAGAATTATACTAACAAGCCCTTTCAAATCTGAATACCTGGACCAAAACATTGGCTACACTAACCTAAGACTAATACTAAACGTCTGATACCTATCCGCTGACGGACCCCAATCGAGGACAAATGCCTTCTCCTTTTTTCTTATACTTTTACCGCCGTACGCGCAGCTCAATCGCAGTGAGGAATGTCGCAGTTCATGGTACGTGCAGCCTTCTTCTGCAAAGCCTTTTTCATGGATTCTAACGTCTTGGCATCACGCATTCTAAGATTACTAAAATTACTAATTTCAGTGCAGTTTCTTGGAATTTTCTATGGTTGACTCTCGATATCGATCCCGACTAACGAGTGGGTTGATAATTTTTAAATGCAAGCCTAGGATTTTACGTAGGCCTATGGATATATACAGTATAATAATACATACATTAATCTTAGACATATATATCTAAGCATATATCGATCTATACGCACATATAGGTGCATTGCCTACCATCTGGTTCACATTCGATTAAATCAAGTTGACTCCGACACTGTTTTGATAGACCAATTCGTGACTGCAATAGAGCATCAATTAAAACACGCACCATTTCGGACTTATAAATAGTCCCCTATTCAATTTGAACATTACATTTCAGAGTGTTGCCAAGGATTCGACACTTTCGCTTCTTACAGCTGTAAGTATGATAGCAAAAGTAGGCCTAAGTGAAATCTTTGAAGACTGTTGCCAAATCGTGAGAAATTTTCATAATCGTAAACTTTAGATTTCTAAAGAACTACCCTAACTAAAGCCAAGCGCAGGGCACCAGCTTATTCACGAGCGCTGTGTCGTATCAGAAGGGTTAGTCAGTTATCGATTTCCAGTGGAGGTCCTAGTCCGGTTGCCAGATAGGCGAGAGTGGAGACAGGAACTGCTAATGTGGGTTTCTATGAGGACGAGAAAGCTTGAAAGGCGTCGGATTGGGCGCGTGAACTTTTGATGAGTTGTAGACGCTTGTTTTCGATGTTGAGGAAAAGAGAATTACAACAATCAGGCCTCGAGCGGAGGTAGCGATAGTGGGTGCAGTTTTAAAATCAAGCATGAGTGGAATGGGGCGGAGATCACGAAGGTGTATGAAGCTGGTCGCGAATATTCATCGATTGTTAGCAGTTTTTGACTGAGTGGACTGATTTGCTGCCGAGTTATTAGTGTTAACGGGTTGTTGTTTAGTTGTTTGTCTAAATGATTTTCAATCGTTTTTACTAATTCATTCATTCACTCATTTTACGAGGATTTATAAAGCGCCTCTTCAAGCTTTCTAATGAAGAGCACTTCCAACCAATCCTCGGCTAAAAACGATAGTTTTATGATTGCGATAGAACATGTCGGAGGGCCCTGGGTAGCAGGCGCAGGTGTGGAGAGAGCCAGTTCCAGACCGCAGAGCCAGCAACAGAGTAAAAGCTTCGCTGCCAGATAGCGGTAGTTAATTGAGTGTTTAATTCGCTACGGCTGATAGACCTATTGAACGACTAACTTTTGCTTTTTAGTTAAATCTGGAATCAGGCGCGATGAGATCAGTGGCTGTAGCAACGGTGGTGGTTGTTCTGATGGTACTTCGAACTGCGGCGCGATCAGGTCAGTAGTCAAATGGTCAAGTCAAAGTCGATCACCACCTGCATGTCTTATAAAAATAAGACATGCAAGTGGTGATCCAACACGACTTATGAGTTTTGTCTAGTTACTATAGGCCTACTTCGCATGAGCGCATGTTCAAGATACTTAGAACAGCGTTAACCAGATACATGCGTTTCCAATGTTTATGGAAGTCATTAAGTCAGACAGAACTTCTGGATTGCACGATTGTAAGTCTTGCGATCGTACAACCTGTACTACCTGCCTAGACTTGTGATGGAGCAAGTTCTAAAAACGAACAGAAGGCTCTCAGACTTGTGATTTTTCGGATTTTGCGGTGACCAACAGAAGGAGAAATATTAGACTCTCTTTCTTATCGATTCGCGTTTCCCTTCATTGGTTCTGGCAACCCAGACATGAGTGATTCCGCCGAATGATCTCGAATGTCATCCCCAGCCATACTCAACTGAAAGTCAACATGTTTAGTATGTCCTTAATAAGCCTGACCGTTCACAGTTGCTATCCAAAATACTTGTTGATTAAATTACATTTACTGGCCGTATTTTTAAACAAATAAACAAAATAATAAATAAATGACAGTACATTGCATAACGGTGTGTTGATTTAAAATGTGTCTAGCCATTGTGCACATCTCTCCACGAAACACCAGTCGATCACCTGAGAAATGAGAGAATTTCAAACGCATTGAATGACACTAATGACCGTTATTTAGTTCTACTTACTATGCTTGTCAGTTGGAAAAGGATCACCATAGACTCCATGTCGAGTCCACGACATATTTCTGGAAATATACCCAGTGTATCTTAAATAATCAAAGTTACTTCTCAATCAGTATCGTAAAGATAAAGAAGATCTACAATCATCTACTATGCTCTAGCATTCTGCATAGCTAACAATGCAACAACCGTTGATTGAGAAATTAGCATTATGTATTGAATAACAATTCAAGCGAGTATTATTGTGTTCGATCCTATGTTGTCTTTAAATGAGTACACTGATACCCAAAGTTAATCTTTGAATTATTAAGTGACAAATTGATATAGCAATAATAATTGTCTTCAGCTGATGCTGTTATCTCCACTTCTAAGTCATGGTGTCGAAACTGGATGAGTTGTCTAAAATTGAGAGTTCGTTGGGTAGAGCTCTAGGAAAGCCAACGTTGTACAGTTGTAATCAAAGTGTTCTTAATCCTGTTAAAAGAGACGTGAAATTAATTAGCATTTCTCCATTTATTTTACCCCACCTTTTGTAGCGAAGCCTATAGAGACGACCATAGAGGAAACCACAGAGACGACCACAGTCTGTCCAACAACAGCCGAATTGTGTGACGAGAAAAACTGCTTCTGGGAACACTGGTCAGAGGGAGAATGTCCAACAGTGTGTATCTGTGGTGATCCGCCTTGCATGGTTAGAAACACTGCTACAACAAAATTAAATCAAATTACGGTCGTTATCATCATGATCGTCGTCCTCGCATTTTTTATATAATAACGTTCGCTCAAATTATTTATTCATGGTTTACAAAACATTAATTTAGGCCAACTACAATTAATGCTTAAATTCAGCCATCATTCTCTTGACAAACAATAAGCTTAACACATAATCATTTTCAGTGTTTTTTTCATACAGTAGGCCTACGCTCCGGAAAGGCGTTCCGGGACCTTTTTCAGCTACTAAAGCATAATTTAGTTAATTTGCATTTTTAATTAAAAAAATTATTTAATTACTTTAATTTAATGTAGGCCCTAAAATTTCTCAGTGTTTATTGACATATAAAAAATATTAGCATAAAATATAAAATTTGCCCCTCGATACATCGTACCTAAGATTTAATTTAACGTCGACGACGTTAAAAAATTGTTGGTAGGTCGGTTAATTCACCCGATTTTATTTTTTCGTAGACCTTGTCTGTTAATTCACCCGAGTAAATTTCTCTGCATTTCTTTTCCTTTTTAGGCACCGTTGTGCTGTTTTTATCTGTCAACTAATGACGACACTAACCATTAGGCCTACCCTGACCCTAACCGACCCTCATGACGTAAAGTTTATAGTCCATGTCCGTTACTTTGAGGTTATGCGTCGTTGTTACGCGTCGTGAGGGTCGGTTAGGGTCAGGGTTAGGGTTGTGTCGTCCATATTTTTCAATGACGAAACTGTCATTGGTTGACCTGAAATATACATAGGGGCCGTCCATAAATGACGTCACGCAATTTTGGCCGATTTTAACCCCCCCCTCCCCCTTCGTCACTTCGTCACAAAAAGTAACACCCCCTCTGAAAATTACGTCACGAAGCTCTGACCCCCTAAAACTAAATTTCCATGGCGAAGCAAAATGCTCCTTCATGGAACAAATAGGGAAAACATGAATGTTTAAAAATCTAACGGTCACCAAATATTGAAATAATTACAAATTATTAATAATGGTGCCCGTATACATTAAAATAATTAAAAAATAATGAAAATTAAATCCTCAAAATTAGTGCTGTTATAAATAAAATTAAATTGTTGTTAATTGTTAAATTTAATAACATAGACCTGGTGTGACGTCACATTTCTCATACCCCCCCCACCCCATGTCACACATCGTCACAAATTTCCGACCCCCTTCCCCCCCCTAGGTGCGTGACGTCATTTATGGACGGCCCCATAGGCTATAATTATATACTGGAAGTGTTTGATATAACCTATGGTGTCGTATCTCTTCGGAAGGAAGACTTCCTGGCATGACACAAAACGGTTAATCACTTCCTAAACTTCGTTGACCCGAACACAAGAGCCAATAGACAAAGAATTGAGAGGTCATGGAAGGCGGCAAAACGAGAATCGTGATGATTAAAAGAACGCCTACGATACCATCCTGCAAGTTTGTATCCGTGGACTCCAGTTCGTAGATTTATAGCTGTGATTCCGGGATTCTGGTAGAAAGCTTCTAAGAACATGGCTCTCATTTGTAATGACGGCCCTGAAGAGAGCATCATCGGCCGTGGCTGCCATTTGCTGCACAGTTGGAGCATTGAGGGGAGGAGAAACCCGTATCGCTTTAGCTTATTCATAACTTGTTCCATCCTATAGCACGGTCAGAGGCTTGGGTATACTCCCAACAGGCCAGCGATGCATACATCAACGTTGAAACTTTGTCATTCTTGCGACCTGTTGAATGGCGTATGGTGGGAGACCATGTGATCGCAGGTCGCGAAGAGCATACATTGGCGAGGCATTGGAAAATGAAATCGGGTGAATTCACCGACAAGTAGGCGTAAGTACCAATTTGTTCAGTTGTGTAATCATTTTTTCTAGAAAAAGGCGCAGATAGCCTAATAATATGAGTATTAAAGACTCGCCGTTTTAAAGCTGAGATTCCAACATTGACTGTTTCTCGGTCTTGGTAGGTTAATGTGATAATGGTTTATCGCCTATGGTTTGGTTTTGGCACGCCAACTGGGGATGCTTTGTGTATTAGACACTGGCGCGAAAAAAGTTACTAATAATTAATTGAAAGTATACGCGCGCACACATTTGTTGAGTTCTGTGGTGAATGAATCAAGTGCACGGAGTTGACTATGAACGAAAGCGATGCTACCCAAATAAGGATTGAACGACACATCAGAAAATCTCATTATAGAAAGGATCTGAAGCAGCTCTTTGTGTTTTATAGGTCGTTGATTGTGGTCCTGATGCAGACTGCGTCGAGAACGCGGGAGATTATTCGTATTATACCTGCGTTCCAAGATAATTATTATGGTAAAGCTTCTTACCACATATATCTTATTAATAAATTTATCTAATCGACCAAAATTACCACGAATAACTTTCACAGAAAATATTTTACAAAGTTAATCAATTACTAACAAATTTACTCTGAGATTGGAGTCCTTGAGTCAGGCTATTATCAGACAACATATTGTAGGCCTCACACGTTCTCTTACAGGACGCTAAGAATCCATTTCTGTAACGTACCATACCCTATTAACAATCGTATAACGCTCATTCAAAACTTAGCAAAAGTTTTCTTCATGGCTTCACGCCAACAGACACAATACACTCTTCACTATTAGTTACCAACTTATGAAACCTGACCTGAAACGAATTTGACCCTAACTGCTATCGATTTTGTTTAAACCAATCATCTGTGAATCGATTTTTTACTAAGCGCCTGTGAAAAAGCAGGCTCCTGAGACTCCGCCTGTTTCGTCGCTAAATCTCGAAATTACGATCACTATTACGGATCTGTTGTGGCATATTGGGTTCATTATCTTGATCATCGGAAACTGCTGAGGAATTATTCCCGGTCAATAAAGCTGCCAACAATTTGGTGCAGCTGCTGCACTTTTCTCTCGCAATTTCCTACACTGAGCTATGCCTAGTTTATGTAGCTTCATTTTATAATTATAATAAACGCAACAAAAGTTAAAGTGTGAGTTATGCGCAACACTAGACCAGAAGAAATTTGTTAGATCATCAATGAAGATACTTAAGACCACGAGATCTAAGACCGCTAAAAGCCCTGCAGCTTTAAAAATTATGAAAATCTGTAGAAACTCAATGGGAAACGGTTGCTATCGCCATGCATTGTCGTGACGGTCGTATACAGATCGTTTCAGAGTGCATACAGACAGTTTAGTTTCTCTGTAGGGACATAATAATTTTGTTATCGACTCATTTGTGTCACTTCTCACCTGCTGATAATATAATGCATTGCTATTCATGTTATCTGATTGTGGAACTCGATTATTTTATGATAGCGACTAGCGGACCGCCAGATGGTCTTCTATTTTCGAAAAGGCCTGTTTGAGTCTCGCAAGGCGGCCTTCCACATTCCAATACAGAATACTAACAAGACTCCAGGCGCCGTTTCAAATCGGAATACTTGGACCAAAACATTGGCTACACTAACTCTAAGACTAACCCTAAAGGTTTGAAACCTATCCGATGAAGGACCCAATCCATTTTCTTATATTTTTACCGCCGTACGTGCGGCACAATCGCAGCGTGGAATATCGCAGTTAATGGAACGTACAGCCTTCTTCTGCAAATCCTTTTTCATGGATTATAACGTCTTGGCAGTATTTTTATTTATTTATTTGAATCAGAGAACAGCAAGAACTCAATAGAAGAAACAAAACATACACTAAAACAATGTTCAGAAATGTTAATTAGACAAGTAAATGCGTATAGTATAAACAGTGCAATGATGGGATACATCAGTTCATAAGCGAAAGAATAACAACTAATGAGGAGATGAAGCACAAAGTGCTTATCGAGTCATCCCCATAGGTAGGAAAACTAGATGGGTAGGGTGGGTACTAGAACCAAAAACAGAAAGGCTACATCAGAAAAAGGAACACTAGAAGTCAACAATATTAGTTTCGAGTAAAGTAGGATAATTTAGGAGTACTGAGAGACCAATAAGGATTTAAAAGTATTTTAAAGGATGAAAGAGAAAGGGCAGATCGTACAGAAGGATCAATAGAATTCCATAGTTTTAACCCGTGATACGAACCGAGGAAGAGCGCGCCCCAATTCTAGATAAAGCAGATCGATAATCGTGCTTCTTACGTGTATTGTATCGCAGGAGATCAGAATTAGTCGTGAAACAATTTTTAAATATGGAAGGAAGAAGACCCGACTGATGTCTATACATAAGAGAGGCCAATTGATGACGATAAATATCATATATGGAGAGTAAGTTCAGAGACTTGAATAGTATGCATTCTAATATTACTAAAATTACTAGTTTCAGTGCAGTTTCTTGAAATTTTCTATGGTTGGCTTTCGATATCGATTCCGACCAAAGACTGGCTTGATAATATTTAAATGCAGACCCAGGATTTTATGTATGGATATATACAGTATATAGATCTATATCTTTATATATTAATCTTAGGCAGTCTTATAAGCATATATCGATCCATACGCACACATAGGAACATTGCCTACCATCTGGTTCACATTCGATTAAATCAAGTTGAATCCGCCACTGTTTTACAGGCATTGCAATTTACGACGGCAATAGAGCAGCAATTCACACACGCACCATTTCGGTCTTATAGGTACATGTAGGCTATTCAATTCAGCCATTATATTTCAGAGCCAAGAATTCGAAACTTTCGCTTCTTACAGCTGTAAGTATGATAAATTAAAGGTTTACAATGTATTTGAAAACTGCTCCCAAATCGTGAGAGATTCTAATAATCGTAAACTTTAGATTTCTAAAGAGCTACTCTAAAGCTAAACGCAGGGCACCAGTTTATTCACGAGCCCTCAGAGGGGTTAGTCAGAGATCGGTTCCAGTGGAGGTCCGAGTCCGGTTGCCAGATAGACGAGACGAGAGGGAAGACAGAAACTGCTAATGTGGGTTTCGATCAGGACGAGAAAGCTTGAAAAGCGTCGGATTGGGCGAGAGAATTTTTGATAAGTTGCAGACGCTTAATTTCGTTGGTTTCGATGTTGAGGAAAAGAGAATTACAGCAATCAAGCATCGAGAGGTGCGGACAGTGGAAGCTGTTTTAAAGTCAGGCATGGGTCGAATGCGGCGGAGATCAAGAAGGTGCATGAGGCTGGTCGCGAATGTGTATGGGGTTTTTGGCTGTTAGCAACAGGTACCTGCGGCATTATGGCTCTTTGAGAATTGTAGCAAGTCTCTGAAAGTTTCAGCCGAAGACTTAATTTATTGTTAATGTTTACATTATTCATTTTAGTTTTGACTGCAGCGTAAAGTGATGTTACGATTAGCGCTGATCACTTTTTAAAGTTGTGGTCACACATGGTCTACTACCTTCGATTGAGCTGTCGATTGATTGATTGATGGAGAATACTGATTTGCTGCTGAATTATTGCTATTAGTTGGGTTGTTTAGTTGCGTACCTAAGTGATTTTCATATCGTTTTAATTCATTCATTAATTCATTCAGCATGAGGATTTATAAAGCGTCTTTTCAAGGTTACTAATCAGGAGCACTCAGGAGCAATCAGGAAGCCTCGGCTAAAACGGATAGTTTTAAGATTGCGATAGAACGTGTCGGAGGGCCCTGGGCAGCAGGCGCAGGTGTGGATAGAACCAGTTCCAGACCGCAGAGCCAGCAACAGAGAAACCTCGTCGCTGCCAGATAGCGGTAGTTAATTGAGATTTAATTCCTTACAGCTGAACTGAACGACTAGCTTTTTCTTTTTAGTGAAATCTGGGATCAGAAGCGATGAGATCAGTTGCTATAGCAACGGTGGTGGTTGTTCTGATGGTGCTTCGAACTGCGGCGTATCCAGGTCGGTAGTCAGATGGTTTAAAAAGACATGCAGTTGGTGATCCAACGCGATTTAAGAGTTTTGTCTATAGTTACTATACTTTGCATCTTCGCATGTTCAAGATACTTAGAACAGCCTAAAGCAAATACACGCGTTTACGAGTTAAACCATTGTCTAGGGTTTTACGATCGCAAGTCTTGCGATATTACAACCGATACTACCTGCCTAGGCTTGTGAAAGAGCAAGTTCTAGAAACGACCAGAAAGCTTTCAGATTTGTGATTTTTCGGGACATGCGCTGACCATCAGATGTAGAAAACCATTGGAATATCTTTTTCATCGAATCGTGTGGCCTGTCCGTGGTTTTGGTGCCCCAGACTAAATTAAGTGATTCCGTCGAATGTTCGGGAAGGTGCCTTGTTATCCTCAGCAGCCTTGTCAACAATACTCAACTCAACGTCAACATGTAGATATGGCCGTTCACAGTTGCTATCCAAAATACTTGTTGATTAAATTACACTTTACTAACCGGTTTTTAAACAAATAAGCAAAATATTAAACAAATGACAGTACATTGCATACCAGTGTTTTAATAGAAAATGAGTTAAACGAGTTAAACCATTTGTCCACTACTAACCATTGTTCACATATCTCCACGAAACACCAGTCGATTACTTGAGAAATTTGAATTTCACTTGCATTGAATGACACTAATGACCGTTATTTAGTTCTGCTTACTATTCTTGTCACTTGGAAAAGGATCACCATAGACTCCATGTTGAGTCCACGACATATTTCTCGAAATATACCCAGTATATCATAAATAATCATAGTTAATTCTCAATCAATACCGTAATGATAGAGAAGATCTACAGGTATCTACTTTATTGGTGGCCTTTTCACGCTAAAAAGCTCTAGCTTTCTGCCAAGCTAAATATGCAACAACCGTTGATTAAGAAATTAGGATTATGTATTGTATACCTGGACGACAGAAGGCATGTAACCAGTTTCGAAAGCCTAACATCCTTGCCAGCCACCATCAACGCCAGTGTGGTTCAGGGTTCGGTCCTTGGTCCGCCTGAATACATAACCGGAACAGCCGACCTCCATCCTGTGCATGATCTGAACCGGCTGTTGGCATATGCAGACGATTCTTACTTGCTCATTGGGTCGCGAAATATCAGTACAGCCCAGAATGAGCTCCGCAATATCCACTCTTGGGCTAATGGTAAGAACCTGCGCATCAATTCAGCCAAGACCCGCGAGATGGTTGTCGTGCGCCGAAACATGCCCTCCCTCGCTTCGCAGCCATCGGTCTCTGGTGTAAGAGAGTGACGAGACTGACGACCATGAAGATCCTCGGAATAACCATCGGCGAGAAACTGACAGTCACTGAACATGTCAACAACATCCTCAGCTCTTCATCAATGTACGCTCTGAAAACTCTGAGAGGACGTGGTATGCCAGCACAGGCCTTGCACGTGGTGACACGTGCTACCACGATGGCGAGAATGATGTATGCGTCTCCAGCCTGGTGGGGGTACATGGGAGCAGGAGACCGAGATCGCCTGGAGCGTTTCACTCAGCGACTGAGAAGTGCGGGGTTTCTGCCGGGAGATGCCCCGACTGTCGATGGCCTGGCCAGCCGAGCTGATGACGTGTTGTTCAATGCCATCATAAATGACCCCGGGCATGTCTTACGTCGAATGTGCCAGGAGCGACCGACAAGTCGATATGACCTCCGACCTAGGCCCCACCCTTTCGTCATTCCAGCTAAGGACAGCAAGAACTTTCTACCGCGCATGCTGCACAAAAACACTTACTAGCTGCTCTGTGTGGTCTTACATTCCATAATTTTTTTAAATAAGTGTACAACAATCCAATACATTTATCCAGTATAGATAATCGGATCCTTTGTTGTCTTTAACCCAACGTTAATCTTTAAATTATTAAGTGATAAATTGATAGCATTATCCATATCTATAATTAGTCTTAGCTCCTTTATAATAACAATAAGTTACGCACTTTTGTCATTGGATGCGTTATGACAGCCAGTTTTGAATAAACGAAAATACAATACAATGAATAACAATTCAAACAACTATTGTTTTATCGGATCCTTTGTTGTCTTTAAATAAGTGCACTGCTACCCAACGTTAATCTTTAAATTATTAAGTGATATATTGATAGCAATAATAATTTTCTTCAGTTGATGCGATTATCTTCATTTCTGAGTCATAAGGTAGAAACTGGTTGAGTTATCTGAAACTGAGAGTTGGTTGGGTAGCTATGACATAGCCTACTAAAGCCAGGTTGTACAATTGTAATCGAATTGTTGTCAATCCTTTTGAAGGAGGCGTGAAATTAGTCAACATTGCTTCACTGACCTTTCCTTAACTTCTCTAGGGGCGATCATAGAGACGACCATTTTTAGATTTTTAGAAATTTCGGCAATATGTCTGTCCCATTTTAAGTGTTGGTCAATGTAGACCCCTATAAATTTAGATGAAGAGACTTGAGGAATTAACTTTTTCAATTCTCAGAGTATTGTCAAGGGTTGGAACAGGATTTTTTATTACACCTGAAGATAATGTCATTAGTTTTAGTCTTTTAGATAGGTTTAGCGAGCGTTTGTTGGCTTTAAACCAGTCATTAGCTAGTTCTAGATCATTATTTGCTATTAAATGCTATTAAATTTTAATTAATTGGTCGTATGAGGCATGTGAGTAGAAGGCATTGGAGTCGTCTGCAAAGTGAATGTAGTGAAGAAGAGTTGCAAACTTGGGAAGATCATTAATGTATATTAAAATGAGTAGAGGTCCAAGTATTGAACCTTGAGGAACCCCAAAGGCAATGTGTTGAAAACTTGATAGTTTGCCATTACAAGAAACTTGCTGGCGTCGGTTATTTAGGTAGCTTGAAAACCATGCAAGTGCAACTCCTCTGATTTCGTAAGTTTCAAGCTTGTATAGCAAGATTTTATGGTCAACAGTTTCGAACGCCTTGGTCAAATCGAGAAAAATTTCAATAGCATATTCATTGTTATCCCTGGCTTGAGAGATATTTCCTGTATATTGATTAGTGACATAGGTTATATATCGAATGCCATGTTGGAAGGGGTATAGAATTTCAGATTGGCTAATAAAAGAGTACAGCCGGTCATACCTGACCCTCTCAAACAACTTGGCAAAATAAGGTAATATAGAAACAGGTCTGAAGTTTAAAACCTCATATTTATTTCCTTCATTCCTTGTTTATAAATCGGTATTACTTTAGCTAGAGTAATATCCAGTGCTTTTTTTCTAGAAAAAAAGGTTCCGGAACTAAAAAACTTCATAATAATTATAGAGGCATATTTTATGCTAATATTTCGATATTAGCATAAAATCAATATCAATAAACACTGAAAGAACTGAAATAAAATTAAAGTTTCTAAGTAATTTCTAAGTTTCTAAGTAATTTTAAATAATTTTTTATTACAATTTTTTAAATTTAATAAATTATTATTTTTAATAGCTGAAAAAAGGTCCCGGAACGCCGTTCCGGACCGTTCCGGCTGAAAAAAAGCACTGGTAATATCAGATGGCACCTCTCCAGTTCTAATCGAGCAATTTATTATATCATTTAATGGGAATGCTAGTAAATCCATAAGTAGCGATAATTGTATTGTATTGTATTGTATTTGAACACTTGTTATAGCGCCCCTACCAGATTTCCCATTCAGAGGCGCTCCCGACTACTGCGCGAACGCTGAATCGGAGTTTCACGCCGAAGCGCATGAGCAATTGCGAGTGAAGGACTTGCCCAGGGTCCCTACGCGGCGAATTTGAGGTGGATTCGAACCCGCAACCCTCCAGCTGCAAGGCACCGAACATACCCTTAAACCACCGCGCCCCAGTTGTATTGTGATGTGTTGTATTGTGTGTGTATTGTACTCCACGTTTATAATGCGACCGAGCCACCCGCAGTAAAGATCCGAGAAATTAATCTCTGATAAACCGACCCGACCGGGAAGCGAACCCGGGGCGCCGACGTGACGAGCAGGCTACCAACCCACTCGGCCACTCAGGATCCTCAAATATAATTATGCGGCTGGAGATCAGCAGGTCCAGTGTTGTGAGTATCTATATAAGGGTTTTGTTAATAGCAATTTGCTCGTAGGAGAAAGTCGGTAACATAGCAAAGGAATTCGGTGAGGAGGTCGGCATATAATCTTGATAGGAATTTTTTATATTGTAGAGGTATATTTTGTGCTAGAGAGTTAGGTCTATAGAAAGGATCTGAAATTTTTTTTGCGTTTTATAGCTCGCTCCTTGTCATCCTATTGAAGAAGAATGCGTCGAGAACGAAGAAGATTCTTCGCAATATACCTGCGTTCCAAGATAATATTATGGTGAAGCCTCTTTCTACACATATCTTATTAATAAATTTATTTAATCGAACAAAATTACCACTATTAACATCCACGGAAATTATTTTACAAAGTTAATCAATAACTTAGAAATTTACTCTTAGATTGGAGTCCGTCAGTCAGGCTATTATCAGACAACATATTGTAGGCCTCAAACTTTCTTTTATAGGACGATAGGAATCCACTTTGTAACGTAACATACTTTAATAATAATCGTATAACGCTCTTCCAAAACAAAGCAAAAACAGTTTTCTTCAAGGCATCACGCCATCAGACAGATCACACTCTTCTTCAATATTAGTTACCAACTGACGAATCTTGACCTGAGACGAACTTGACCCTACCTGCCATCGATTTTGTTTGAAGTAAGCGCCGGTGAATCGATATTTTTACTAAGTCTTTGTGAAAAGGTGGCACCTGCGACTACGCCTGTTTGGGCACTGTAGAAATCTCAAAATTTCGATCACTATAATGGAACTGCTGTGGCATGTTTGGTTCATTCTGTTGATCATACGAAACTGCTGAAAAATTATTTCCGGTCGATAAAGCTGCCAAATATTTGCAGCAGCTGCTACAATAAATTATATCTCGCAATTTTCTAAACTGAGCTCTCTTTGGATTATGTAACTTAATTTCTAATAAGCGCAGGCAATACGCACGACGCGAATACAAATAGGCCTAGTTGCTATAACTCGATAATACACACACACCCAAATATTCCGAAATTTTGTGACTCAATGTCAGTTTTCATCTACTCGCTGAATTTCTCGGAAAGCCGGCCCTTGTCTTAGGGAACGTCAGCAAGGCGACTGCATACAGTGCATAGGACCTCTTGCCTAATACCAGAATCCGACATTCTGGACCTGAGAACTATAGCAGACGTAAAATGGTTGTTGAAAGATGGATTTTCTTTATAATTAATTCAAAAGGGAGGAAGTTTCGATCTGATATACGCGATATTTGATACTAAAAGATGTGAGGGGAATGGGAAGAGAGTGGCAGAGAGCGGAAGAGAGGAAAGAGAGATAGATAATCTGCTTGTTTCTTCCGTCGACTTGATGCCCACACCACCTACAAATACCATGTAAAAGTGTGATTTCACTGCGCTTTCAAATCCTGGGACTAATTTGACTCCATTTCCCCTTGTCAATTATGCACAGTTAGACTGATATATCTAACTAACTGTTTGCCCGTCCTAAGACGGTTAAGAAATCTTTTATCACTGTGCTCACTT
This sequence comes from Aporrectodea caliginosa, assembly GCA_020284085.1. Classification (NCBI taxonomy): domain Eukaryota; kingdom Metazoa; phylum Annelida; class Clitellata; order Crassiclitellata; family Lumbricidae; genus Aporrectodea; species Aporrectodea caliginosa. Next base: position 319,900 of record JACEVL010000798.1, on the reverse strand, counting down.
CTGCTCAGTGTGCTCTCTTTGAAATCGAGCGCCCTCTGGCGAAGGATTTAATATATTGAGAAACAAAGGAAATCAAGCGACTTCTCGCGCCAGTCTCGAGCGACCTCTAACGGTGACTAATGGGCGGCTGATAGGTCGTGTCTGGCTGTCGCCCGCGGCCCGACTGGCTTACTGGAACTCGAAGCAGCGTAACACGACGCGTAACACGACGCATACACAAACACTACAGACATTTCTGTGCGTTTATATTATTAATTATCTATGCCTGGTATTGCCGTTAAATGTTTAGTGATGAATAAGCTGCTGTTAACAGTTTAAAGACGAACTGCATTCTTTTCCAGTCGCTTTTAATGCACTCTCGACTTGAAAGTGTTAAATCAATCAGCTGTTCAGTATAACAAACCATTGCGCTAGCTGGTTTATTCTATATCAAGTTGTCATCGGAAATTAGTGTAGTTAATACCACGCTTCAAGCTGTTCATTTAAGGATTTCTGAGTGTGAGTAGGAATTGATTTGGCGCAATATGAATAAAATGTGTGAATGTCTTGCAGAATCATGTCCCCTCACAGACAGCCCCGTGTGGGAAACGGTGCATGAACGGTTTGAAGACGGATGAAAACGAATGTAAACTCTGCGAATGTCTGGAAGAATCACGTTCTTATAATTAAAGAAACGGACGATGGTTCACAATGTAACTTTATTATGTAAAAACGATGCTTGCTTTCAACATTGTAGCTCAATGTAATCACACATTTTAATTTGGTGGTTGGGCTAAGTAGGTGTTTGGTGAGAATATTAATCTGAATCGTAGGACTTACCCAAAGGCTGACCCATAAATAATGTGACCATTCCAAAAGAAGCTATGCTCTTCAAAAATACCGATGATTATAGTATCAGTTAGAAATCCACACCCTGACCTACATGTCACGTCTTTGATAACAGGCTAACTTATCAGACCGAATGTTTAAAATAACCATAGCGGTATATCACTTCGTATTGAACCATTTAACAAAACTTCTTAGTAAGCCTAAAGACCCCAAAGCGATTCAGTACCTTAATTAGGAAGGTTCCTCAGTTGTGTTAAGTCATGTAGTCATATTCGCTACTATGTAAAGCATAAGTTTAGGAGATTATGATGAGCTACAGCCTTACTGTTTTAAGTATGTATGAAATTGTATAAGCGAAGTCTCATAATGACACCCCTCACTCTAATCTCAAAATATTGACATAAGTTCTGCTAGAATTCTAGCCAATAGAATTTGCTTTACATATTTTGCCTATTCCGTTTTCTTAAATATCTTCAATCCTACGTGAAGAGAACTGATTGTAAAGGTGGCTGTATTTTACTTTAACAAACTGCCATTTTCGTTATAACTTAATTATATTGCAACAAATTATATGAAAGGTATTGAAACTATTTATATAAATTGTGTATTATATTGGTATTCAGCTGTTTCTTTCCCTTATCACTTGAAAAACCTTGTGCTTCATCGTGGTACTGTTTTTGTCTTCAGATCGGGAGTGTCTTTGCGGAGTTTATTTTGAAATTAGGGCAATTCTAATTCATCATTAAAATTAAGATATTATGTTGCATAAAGATCACTCCATGCTTATTCCATTTAAGCTTAACAGTAGTTACAACACCGAGATATTTGGCTTCGGGCACACGAGGGAGTCTCACATTATTTATAATTAATTTAATTCGTATCTTGAATCCGCGTTGTGGACGCATTTCTAATGAGTGCCAGCTGATGTGATCCTCAAGTTCTGACGGATTGACGCCAGATGGAGACGACTTAGCGACAGCATACACTGGCTTCCCGGCCAAATGGGAATTTCGGCGCCTACGAAGACGCAGAGAATCAACCTGAACTGAGTCGGCAGAACTTGCAGACGGATAACAACCGATGTTCTATTTTGGGCTGTTAATTATTCTGCCTAATGATCAGGAACTAATGTCCTGGACAGATCAATTATCTGATAATAAAAACACGGCGTACATGACAAATGACTCTTTTGATTTGCATTCCGAATATAGCTATATGAATATATACGGTTACATACAGTCATATATGCATGTATATGAAAGCATACTTTCTTGCATGCATGCACACGCACGCGCACACACGCACGCGCACACACGCACTCACACACATGCATACCTACAAACATACGTCAACACATGCAAGCGTGCGTAGCTTTAGCGTAGGCTAAAACTGATGTTCTATTTGTGTGTCACTGGTTGCAAATGGTTGCCTACTATGGGCCCAATGTGCGCCCAACTGCGTGGTAGTCTGATGAGATTTGACTGATGAATTGAGGTCCAAGTCGGGCAGCAGCTGGGCAGTGGGGACGTGAGGTCCAAGTCGGGGAGAAGTTGGGCAGTGGGGACGTGAGGTCCAAGTCAGGCAGCAACTGGGCAGTGGGGACGTGAGGTCCAAGTCAGGCAGCAGCTGGGCAGTGGGGACGTGAGGTCCAAGTCAGGCAGCAGTGGGGACGCAAGGTCCCAGTCGGGCAGCAGCCGGGCAGTGGGGACGTGCAGCACAAGCATGACTCCCTATATGCTGAGGTCTTCCTCAAGTAAGTTTGAATAAATAATGAATGAATGATTTGAGCTTTACGTGCCAGACGCCGGCTACATGAATCAGAGTCACACGGTTTTGCTTTACGGAGAGTATTGCAGCTGTCAGAGCGAACACGGCTGTTGTCTCTCGACCCTATCGACGCAACTTCGTCCCGAGACTCTGAACATCCCTGCCATCTCATCTATCAACTAAAGGACATTAATTTTATCTGCGTGTGGTCAAATTAAATGAAGTTAGGTGATGTAATATATTTGGGGATTTGCATAGCGCTGTTCTGTTGATGAGATTTGGAATGATAATTGTAATTGAACTCTATCGACGCAACTTGGTCCAGAGACTCTGAACACCCCTGCTGCCATCTGTCAACTGTCGACAGAAATCCGTTGGTTGTCTCGACGTGTGTGCGTGGGCCCGCCATGCGATAATATTTTTCCATTTAACTATGCATTATTTTGCTACCTGATTTAATAGTCTAGTTGCAAATGACATTTTAGCATCATATAGGCGAGCGCACAGAAAGCGCTTTTATGAGATACTTAAAATCCGCTATATTAAGCGCCCTGATATATGTATATGTATATATAATTATATATATATATATATATATATATAATACTTATATATATATATATATATATATATAATACTTATATATAAAGTTACATCAGGCAGCGTCCTTACTACTGCGCGTAGGAATTTTCCACAGCGATCAGCAGCAGCAGCTTCCTCAGCGTCTCGCTTCTTTGTTCAGTGATGAAGTCTGCAGAACTGATAATATTCCAAATCTCCTCCACTGACCTCCGTTTTATTTCCGTTATCCTCTATTAATCGTCAGCCTGTAGAAATCCGTTCACAGCTTGGACGCGACTCTTTGTTCAACGTTCGTCAACGCCTTTCCACTCTTTGTCGCATCTGTCACACTATAGCACGTCAAACACAACGATTCCTGCACGCCAGCACTTTCGTCGTCTGGCTCTCTGGCACCAGTGTAAGCCCAGGTCTCTGAACTGGCGCTATGGAAGAGGTGCAGCGGAAGAACATGGGAGGGGGTTTAGGGTAGTGGTAACACTCTGGAACGAAGAGCAGAAGATCAGCACGGAAGCGGGATCGCTTCCCGCTACCCTCCCAAAAGGTCGACTCAGCGTTTCATTCGCCAGATGGCGTTGGTAAAATGAGCAGTTGGACGTGATGGGCGACTTGCTTGGCTGCCAAACAGTTGAGTTCGACTCATTCAAATAAATTGTGATAATCCATTCATACTATGAATTGTAATCATACTGCGGTGTGTCAGTTTGAAGTACAAAAACAAAGATTATTATGAACGTTCAGATAAAGTCATCTTTGTCTATTTCGTTTCATATCGGATGTGATCAATGCAGCGTGTGTACTCTTCTGGGTCTACTAGATCCAAGCGCGACCTTCGACCCCGTTGACCAAGACATTTTTCAGTCTCGACTTCAGAGGCAATAATATGGTTTTGATGGGACAGCATTGCAGTGGGTCAGGTCATTTTTGATGGACGGCAAGCAACAGGGCGGATGGCTTCAATCTTCTGCCTGGACTGCAGGATAACCATCTTGGAGCCATCTGCTCTTCCTGCTGTTCATGGCTGAACCGGTCATAGCCATCGAAGGACGGGACTAACTGCACATCCGTATACGCTGACGATACTCGGCTGTGTGCAGTGTTTCCGTTAACGTTTTTACGTCCGTAAAAAACGTCCAAAACGTCCAAATTTTCTGTGTGAGAGCAGAAATGCATGAGCTACGTCCAAAAACAATTCTAGGTCATGGCGTAAATTCGTCCTCGTTTTGGACTCTAACGGAAACACCGGCTGCATGTCTAAGTAAAAAACGTTACAGCTGAAGATCCTGCTTCATCTGCAATCAGATGATTTACCGATTTTATTGCCTAGACTCACAGCTGGATGAGCACCAATTATTGTTTGGAAATTAACATGTAAAAGACTCAACTCCTTTGTATTGGCATTTGGCACTATATCAACTGACCATTCATCTCGTGCCTTCTCATCTCATTTCACCTCCCATTAGCTTACCTTGCCTCTTCTTGCCGTACCTTACCCTACCTTACAATATTTGCATGATCAAATCCGACATCTTGCTTTGTATGCATGTATATATATGCCCATTTATATAGCGCCTAACAAAAAACCTCAGGAAGGCGCTAAACGTAGCTACCCATACAGATCTAAGCACATGCGACTTAAGAAATGGTGAAAATGTTTCCTTAGCTGCACGCGGTGCCATGTTACGAATTGTTAATGGAAGACTGTTCCAGTACGATGGTCCAGTGCATGAGAAGGCTGCATCGATGTACAGGAGCGCGGGACCATCAATTCCCCACGAGCTGCAGAGCGTGAGAATCTTCGACCTGGCTGGCTGGAGACGGGAACACAGAGCTCCCGGATGTACTCTTGGGCCGCACTGACCATCGATGTTCGTCCCACGAGGATGGTCTTAAATGTGATTCTGTTATTAACCGGGGAGCCAGCGTAACGTGTCTCGCATATAGATCGAAATAATTATGCAGCAATAATAACCAATAATAATTGGCAGCTTACCCATCTTGCCAGCTTACCCATCTTATTCAACCTTTTCTTACCATTGCCTCAATTTTCCTTTCCACTCTCCTAGCAGCTATATATACTATTCCATGGTCTATCCATATCTTCCATATCGTAATATAATCTGATCCTCTCGCTTCAACCGCGTGACTATACTGCAGAAGCAAACTGCATCCGTCGTCCTTTTTACAGGTTACTTTATCTACGCATCGGATGCCCATAGCCATTACACAAGATCCCCAGGGAGAATTGCGTAAGGAAATTGCTCGCACTAACACTCGATAGGCTAATTTTCTCCTAATACCCTGGACTAGCCATATGGAAGTCTCTGCTATCTGTTCTTAAAGATATACTGTGCATCAATTTAAAAACTGCATAATACATTATCTAACTAATTAATGTAGGATCTACTTTCGCTTTGGACAGACATAACATTATTGTTCCAACGTATATTATGACCAAGGAAATCAAAATGAGCTGGATGTCGGCAAATTACATTGCTTGGAAAACAGCAAAATATGATCAGAAGTCTTTTTTGCTCATTTTCAGATTTTAATGGAAATGGGTTAAACAAAATATGATTTTTACAGTTCTTTTCTCGCACATTTGATGAATTCATTGTTTTAATGGATATTTTCAGGATTTTGGATATTGTTTCAGTTTTTGTGATTGCATTTTAAAATCAATTAAAAATAATTTCCAAAAATTGGACACAATCATTCGTAACATTGTCAAAAATTAAGGTAGAACCAAAATTTCGGCGTCAATGTAAAGCAAAACATGTGGTCTTTCAAATAATGTAAAAATGCATATTCTAGCATTTTCGACATGTGAACCATTTTGATTTCTTGGGTCACATATGTGTGTTTATAATTCAGTTTATGGTTTAAATTTCTTTTCGCTTGCACCTATATAATAATCTCTTGTACAGTGTAATGACTTTTGTAAGGTTACTTGTTAACCGCGTGGGCTTTTTAAAAATATATCTCGTGTAACACCGAACTTGCAAAGCAAACAAAAACCGGTGATAGGTGTAACAGTTGGAAATGCCGTAATGAAATTTCTTATAAGAAATTAGGTGATAGGCCTACTATTAGCGAACTTGTTGACCTTTTGGTCTCACCTTTCTATGTCTATTAACATTTTTCTTTCAATGACTGAAACACCGATCCTTATTGGTGTTCATTACTACTTAAGCTGAGTTCATCTCAATATTTCCTTTCCATATCCTACTTTTCCTTTCCTTACGTATTACCTTACCTATTACCTTACCTATTACCTTACCTATTACCTTACCTATTACCTTACCTATTACCTTGCCTATTACCTTAGCTATTACCTTACCTTGCCTGACTTCACTTGGTTTTTCTAATATCATCGTTTCGTTCAACGGCTTTGTGCTATTTTGTGCCTCGGGCTTTGGACCGAATTCTCTGATCATTTGCGGTAGTTAATTAGGAGCAGTTTCTAAAACCGTTGATGGATCTGTAAGTTTCTTGAAGTTGTAAAGATGAGAGAAAAACACCAAATAGAACCATCAAAGAGCTGCAGTTTCTTCCCTCCGGGTTCTCTCTCTCTCTCTCTCTCTCTCTCTCTCTCTCTCTCTCTCTCTCTCTCTCTCTCTCTCTCTCTCTCTCTCAATATCAGCGAACATAGACGACGACGAACCAGAAAATATAAAGAATAGGAAATATATATGAAGACATGCAACGAAAAAGGTAGAGACAGAAAAACAGACAAAGGTAAACAAACAGACCAAGACAAAGTTAAAGCAGAAAATGTAGAAGTCCATACACATGAGCTACATGTAGGCCTAGAGGCAGATGCGTAGATGAATAAGACGCAGAAAAAAGTAAGAAAACAGGACAGACAGGGACCGGATTAAAGGTAATAAACGCCAAGCAAACAATTTAGACGCCGGCGGATTGAGCCGTTTGATGCTTAAATAAATGGATGGATGGATGGATGGATGGATGGATGGATGGATGGATGGATGGATGGATGGATGGATGGATGGATGGATGGATGGATGGATGGATGGATGGGTGGATGGATGGATGGATGGATGGATGGATGGATGGATGGATGGATGGATGGATGGATGGATGGATGGATGGATGGATGGATGGATGGATGGATGGATGGATGGATGGATGGATGGATGGATGGATAGATGGACGGATGGATGGACAGATTGACAGACAGACAGATAGACAAAGAGATGGATAGATTTTTCACAATGGTAGCTCTGAGAGTTTATTAGGCAACATGAGACTACAATGTCATGTAGAATACGAGTTATTGACGTTGTTGCAGTCATCGTAGCGATCTCATCACCGTTATCGTAACTTGAACAATCGTCAGCAATTTAACTGTTTACTCGTCACGAGCAATTATCAGAGAATGCAATAAAGAAATCCATACAGAAGAATCTGACTCCATAGATAGGGAAAAAATAACCTATCTCTTAGATGACGAAGAACCGCTATCTACAGTATATCTGATAACAGTGTGCTGCGCTCTTCGTCTTTCGGCGGTCCATACTTCGTCTTCAATGCAACATGGATGAAGTAGCCTATACTCTGATCCGAGTATCAACTGTCAATTCTGAATGAGATTCATTGGCATGGTCTTTCAGACCCTATGCTATACGACGTGGTTCGTGCTACAACGGTAGCCCGTATGATCTATGCTGCTCCGGCTTGGTGGGAGTTTGCAGGGCAACAAGAAAGAACCGCCTTCAGTCAGCGATGCGGCGTCTTATTCGTCTGCGGTACCTGCCAGAGGACAGTCCATCGTTTGAACATCTTTGCCACACTGCTGACTCACGCCTCTTCTCTGCGGTCTTGGGAAACCCTGGGCATGTACTCCATGGGCTACTCCCCCCCTCAAAAAGCCGCTCCCCTACTCCCTGCGCCCGAGATTACATGACCGTTTTATTCCACAAGCGGACAATCTCACACGCAGATCGTTTATAATAAGAATGTTATACTCTGTATAAATGTATGTACACCAAAGTGCGGATATGCAATTGGTTTAATAAATATTCCTACTTACTTACTTACTTACTTATTATGCGTGTGCGAGAGCTGGGCATATCCTTTGCACTGTAGACGTATATCCCGTGTTCTTTCCACAATACTCGGACATAAATTCATGACCATCTGTAGAGACAATTTTCTAAGCTGACACCATGGGCGTATTTAGGGGGGTTTCCGGGTTCAACCCCCCCCCCACAAATAAGTGGTTGAGACATCTGAGGCGCTTTCGTGCGTGGATGTCATCCAATCGCCTCTAGGCTTAATGGCGGAAGACTTACCTTCATGATCTGGCTTGGTAACCGTCGTCAGATGCAAAAGATGGACCTGCATATCGTGCAGCTTCGTTTATACAACTGCCTTCTTGTGTACTTTGGTTCGTGACCTGAGTATGACACTGGACCAGGAATTGACCTCTGGTCATGTCGAACGTGGTTTCATCATCTGCGTCGGATCCTCACTATGCGCCACTAGTTATCTGCCAAAAGCTCTCTCTCTCTCTCTCTCTCTCTCTCTCTCTCTCTCTCTCTCTCTCTCTCTCTCTCTCTCTCTCTCTCTCTCTCTCTCTCTCTCTCTCCTCCGTCGTCTGTCTATATATATATATTTATATCCTGATGAGCGGTGTAGTTAGGTGTTTTAGCACAGGGGTGAGTAATAGCAACCGCCCAGCACAAATTGTAAATTTTAACGAAAAGAATAATTTATGGAAACATCATGTATTGACAATTATTAATGGATGAAAATCATAATGCTGTGACATTCGCCAAACATACAGCACAAAGTGTATCTGTAGCCTTAATAGATGCAAAATCTTTTATCTTTATGAATCTTTATGAATGTTGTTTATCTCCCCATTAAGCTATTATAAATCACTTTCTTTATTTATACCCAGAAGCGGTTTGTCCTAGTGATTCAATATTAAACGTATATATATATATATATATATATATATATATATATATATATATATATATATATATATATATAACCGCATATATAAATCTATGGAAGCAGTTATTTCCTGCTTCCTGAGCGAGCACTTTATCCTACTTCGGCGCAGGTGATAAAGCTGAGCTAAGGCCTTGATAAATACTTTCATAACTGGCAGTTGCATTTTCAGGAAATTGTGCCACTTTGGGCTTAACTCCATCAGATCATTGCAATCGTAAATTCCAAATTTCTATAGCGCTACTAAAAAGCGCAGGGCACCAGCTTATTCACGAGCGCTGCGTCGTATCAGAGGGGCTTGAGCTCTGCAGTTCGGTTAATTGGTGGGATTCCGAAGTACGGTATATATATATATATATATATATATATATATATATATATATATATATATATATATATATATATATATATATATATATATATATATATATATATATATATACATCTGCTTTGTGCTAGTTTCGCTTTGGCGGAACTAGCTTCATTAGCTACCCATTGGAAAACGCATTGAGTCCAAGACCTTTATGCTGACCCATAACTGTCTATTCCGGTTGTGCTCCACCTTATGTTAGAGAGCAGTTTATTTCGATGTCTTTCGTACCTGGCCACAGACCTCTTCGTTCTGCAACACAGGACATTCTGGATGTTCTTCCGTCGCTTAACTCCACAAGGCAACATGGAAGCTTCGCTTTGGTCGATAGGCTTCTTGACTTTCCTGTGCGTCTATTTCTCAAGTGGTTGCAGCCCATTGTATTCGTGCTAAGCTTATGTATGCAATTAAATTAAGTATACTGTTATCCTATCTTTCTTGCTAAATTATTGCAGTAAACGAAAAAGCTAAGATAGCAGAATACTGGAATAGTTACATATCGTTTCGTATCGTATCTGAACATTTATAAAGCGCCTCTCGCAGTATGAACTATTCAGAGGCGCCCTCAGTGTGGAAGCCCCAGGGAAAGATAAACGTCTTCAGGGATCGAGGAGATGAGGAGGAGACCCCAGACAATAGTTTTGCCCGTAGAGGAGGGGGAAGGTCATTCCAAGCAGAAGGGCCCACAGCAGCAAATGACCGACATCGGTCCTGGTCCGAGGGACATAAAGATCCAATCAGTCCGTATACAGTGCAACGAACGAAGCGAGGCAGCAGATAAAGGCTTGCGCATTAAGTCAGAGAGATATATAAGGGCACGGCCTAACTGAGATTTGAACACCAGAAAGAGAATTATATAGGTATACTATGAACTATGTAGGCCTATATTGGAATTTAGCGAAGATTTCCCATAATATATCTAACGACAGAATCTACATACATATATACAGATGCATGCACAGCATATATACACAAATACCTGCATATATACATACACACATACATACATACATACATACATACATACATACATACATATATGTAGCCTACATGCAGGCATACATGCATACATAGGTACATACGTACATATATGCATACATACATACATACATACATACATACATACATACATACATACATACATACATACATACATACATACATACATGCATGCATACATGCATGCATACATATACATACATACATACATACATACATACATACATACATACATACATACATACATACATACATACATACATACATACATACATACATACATACATACATACATACATACATACATACATACATACATACATACATACATACATACATACATACATACATACATACATACATACATACATACATACATACATACATACATACATACATACATACATACATACATACATAGGCCTACATAAATGCATACGGCCATACATACAAACATACATACAAACATGCATACATACATACATACATGCATACATACACACGCACGCAGGCATACATGCATCCATACATACATACGTTATACTTATACTTAATCGCAATGCATTGCTTCAGGAGAATGATCCTCGATCATTCTAAATGCATAAACAGCAGTCGGAAATGCTTTCCCTGGATAGATGACTCCAAGTATACCTGCGAAACTAACGCCTCATTTTTACACGTCGCGTGGGAATTAAAACCCTAGACGCAGCGACAAAAAAACGACATAATTGCAGCTGGAAATAATAAACAGAGCTGACGTGTTCCAGTGTTTACTGATAAAAAAAATGTCTTCATTGACTTACGTAAGACTTATCGTTATCGGCATGGAGTGTTATTATACACGTGCGGAGTGTCATAGAATATGAGAAGACGAATGAGGAGCGAATTCAACAACAGGCGGGGGCTGTGGTTGGACGTGCAAAAATTGCAATAGAGCTAATAGGCAAGCTTTTTTAGCTCGGACATATGAATCGGGCAATTCTCAAGAGATGGTCTCGCATTGCTCAAGTATGCATGCAGCATGAAAGTGGCGGAGAAAGCGAGAAAAAGGTAGTAGGTTGTCTTTGTCGAAGAAATGCTGTTCGTCTCTGGAGAGAAAAAAGTGAGAATGTGACAAGCATAATATCATGTGGCTGAAGATACTTACAATTGTGTTTTTCAATACGATTCCTGTTAATCTGGACATGTCTTATATAATATAGGAGTCATCATCATAAACATCATCATCATCATCAACAACAACAACATCATCATCATCATCATCATAATCAAAATCATCATCATCATCATCATCAACAACAACAACATCATCATCATCATCATCATCATCATCATCATCATCATCATCATCATCATCATCACCATCATCATCATCAACAACAACAACAACAACATCATCATCATCATAATAATCATTATCATCATCATCATCATCATCATCATCATCATCATCATCATCATCATCAACAACAACAACATCATCATCATCATCATCATCATTATTATTATCAAACGCCACCATTCAATGACCAAGGATCAATTGTGAGTGAAGTACTTGCTCAATTTCTCTGCACAATGACCGCCTCTGATGAGACTCGAACCTGTATCCCCTTGTTAGAAGACGAGCGTTCTAACCAATCGACTTCTGTGTCTAAGTCATAAAATATATTAAATATTGAATCTCATAATGTTACAATTTTTTGCGGTTTTTACTCGATTATTGCGCAAAGAGATACGACAGATTGTATCGAGAATCACGACTGTCTACGTACGGTCTTAAGAACAGTTCGTCGCAGAAAAATGTTCTCTGATATCTATATGTTATGCGGCAAATGCACGGTTACCAAGAATAGACTCAGTTCTGCGAAGAAACAGAAGAGCAGTAACTCCTTAAGCTGTTCCTGAGAGGCGACCATTAGCCGGAAACGTTTTCGACTTCTCAAATTCCTCCCTAGGCAGAGAGAGAAAGAGAAAGAGAAAGAGATAGTGATGTAGCTTTTCCGGAAAAGTATTTTGCTGAAAAGTTTCCGGAAATTTTCCAGAGATTTTCCGCAGAACCGGAAAAATACATTTAACTCATAATGTCAGATTTTCAATATGAGACGACACTGGAAAATTTCTCTTTTTTAAAGTTCCTTTTATTCGCAGTATTTCTGTCAATGCGGACAACTATCACCTTTAAAGAATTAAAATAAACATTAAACAGATTTGAAAATAGATTAGTCTCAGACTTCAATGGCAATGCCAATAACAATATATTTCAAGACATAAACTAATAGTCTAATAGGCCTGATAAGAATTAATTTGTTGCAGTATTAAAATGGTGTCTATAGTAGGCCTACTACTGCATCAATTGCTGTTTTTGTCTCATATTTTCACAACTAAAAAATATTAAGGAAATCTAAATCATAAAAACAGTTTCTCTAAATTAACAATGAAGTCTAATTGCAATTAATTCTTGAGCCTTGTGAACACACTGAGCAGTAAGCTGTGGCGGCACAACACCAGGGCAAGCAAGGGCAAATGCCCTGGTAAAAAAGCCTTTGCCCTTGTCGTTGCCCTGCCAGAATTTTTGCCCTGCCGAGAATTTATTTGGGGCATAAATCGGCCCTGCACTGGTTACTTGTATGATTGCCCTGGTTATGCCCTGGTTACAAAAAATGTCTGGCGCCGCCACTGAGTAAGCACAAACATTGAATAAACAACATTGAATAAACATATCAGTTAAAAGTTATAACTACATAAGATAGCTTAGAGTGAGTGATGTTTAAACATTATTACATTTAAATTGTTATTTAGTAATATTATATTGATGAAAGAATATAGGAAATTTTCAGGAAAAAACACTCGACATTTTTCGAAATTTTCCGGAAAAATAGGAAATTTTCAGGACAATTTTTCCGCCTCACAACACTATATATATATATATATATATATATATATATATATATATATATATATGTTCTCTGTAGAACTCAGCTACAAAATGAATACACTAGACCTCATAATGCCGAAGATAAGAAAACTGAATTCATTGCGTAACAGCTTATAATGGGACCTAATATAGTAATTGGTTACTGTAAAGGATATCCTTTACAGAAACCGGAATCTGAAAATATGAGCCGCTCTCCGTCTGCCGTACCTCCTCTGCTCAGATTTCTCTCATCAAGACGTCGTATGCAGTCAGCGGCGTTTATCAGCGACACCGTGTCTGTTTTCAGACCCTAGTTAGTCCATTTATTGCAGCCTTCATGAATTGCAACATGATGGCCTCGCTGTGGTCGGTCGGTCCGTCGGTCGGTCGGTCGGTCGGTCGGTCGGTCTACGACGGCTGGCGTCTCTGCTGGCGCGAGAAACATGACCGATCAGGCGATGCATGTGCTATAGACGTTGTGTTCCGCTGTTGCTGCTCTGCTGCCAGCGCCTATTTAATGAAGTGCAAGGATGGGGTAGCCATCGCCAACGCAAACAGCGCATCTCAACCGGGCTGCATGGGAGTTGTTTGTCAGCGCAGATTTATACCCAGAAGTAATAACTAAACGTTGCGCTTGCCATAGAGCACCGGAAGCATATACATACTAAGACTTCAAGTGCAACATTGAATGACATCGACGACAGCTCTTCAACAAGAGCGATTTCTCCGTTATCGGAGACAGAAGGTGAAAACAGTCCGTCGTAGAGCAACCGGTTCCGTCTTCAGATTCAGACTGGCTGCGCAAATCTTGATCAGGTGATTGGAAATCATTCGGACTAGCGTCGATTCGATTCTACAAAAGGCTTCCTCTTACACTTCCTCCGCTTGGTAGGCTATCTGTGGACAACCCCTCTGACAAGACGCAGCGCTCGTGAACAAGTGGGTGCCCTCTGCGATTAGCTTTTTAAGTAGCGCTTTAGAAATTTCGAGGTTACGATTGCTCAACAGGTAAGACTGCGCATCTTAGGAGAGTGACCAGAGTTTGATTCGATGAACTGTGGAAAAGCAGGAATAAGGAGTGGAAGAGGAACTCCGATGAACCATGATCGTCCTTCGAGATGCCTTCGAAAACTGGACAGCCCAGAAGATGGTGGTCTTACTGACGTTTGTTGCAACCTTCTTTGATAGAGGTAAGGCTCCTAAAATCACTCTTGAAAACGAGGGGAGAACTTTCTAAGACAAATCCACAAATAAGATGACGCAATAGGGCGCTTAATACATGGAAATTTCCATTTATTAATCGCCCTACTGTGTCATTTTGTTAGAATGCAATACAACTGAAATTTGATAATGTTGATTTGCAAAGAAACAAAGTGCGCTTCTTTCCCTTATTCTTTTCTTATTCATTCTTGTATTCCTCTTCTTTTACGCATTTTGCTTCTTCTTCTATTTCTCAATTGCATTCCGAAGACTCAGTGCAGCTGTAAGCGATAGAAATCGGCAGTGTCTCTGACGCAGACTCCGGACAGAGCACGTGCTTAGGCCTACGCATGGGCTTATTTAGGTGCGAAGGTTTTACGGGTTCACCCCTCCCCCCCCCAAATAATTTTTTTATATATGCTTTTATAATTTGTATGTGAAATACAAAAAACTGAACTTTTGCGACCATGTCCAATGGAAACCCCCCGAAATTGTTTTCTGGCTATGCTACTGTACTTACGTCCTGACCTAGAATTTTAGACGTAGGTCATTTCTAACGGCGATCATACCGGGCGTATAATTATGACATAACAGATTACACAATCACAAACTTTATTATCAATATTTGAGACAGTAATCGTCAGTGTTGTATCAATTACATTCTAAATGTAATTCAATTATAATTGCAATTACATGCTTGTAAATGTAATTGAATTACAATTACAATTACTTGATTGTGAATGTAATTGAACTACAATTACATTTTCATTGTAATTCAATTATCAATTACTTTTCAATTATTTCTTTAAAATTGGCAAATGATTTGGAATTTTTCTATAATTTTTAATTTACTCTATTTTAAAACTAAAACATCCAATGGACCAATGGCTTGTAAATTGTAATAATAGGCTGTATACATTCAATTGTATTATAAGTTTGTCAGTTATCCAAAATACGATTTACAATTATGATCCATTAAAACAAGTTGAGTTTATTTGATTTTCAGTAAAGTTTTTCAAAATGATAGTCTGTTTGAGAACTCAGTTGATTATGCCTGGATGAGTGAGCCAATTCGTCCAGCAGTGCTAAAGAGACGCTCAACTGGAGCTGAAGATAGAAGCTGTTTTCTGTAGGCAGCCGCAGTGAGCTATCTAAGAAAGAGTGCGTGACTGCATGGATAGCCTGATAGTGATGGTCAGCCCTTGCCCTTGCGGTCTGTCAAAGCGTGCTGTAAGATTGTAACAGGGGTATAAGGAAAGAATAATGTTGACAATTATGTTGCCATGGATGCAAACATAATGCAGAGCAGTTTATTGAATTAAACGGGTGGCCCGGGTCAGCACTGCAGGCTGGCATCTTTGCTGACTTTATGAAAGTAATTTGTAATTGACACTTCCTTCAATTACAAATTACATGCAATATTGTAATTGAAATACAATTACAATTACTGAACTTAAAATGTAATTCAATTACAATTACAATTACAGAAAATGTAATTCAATTACGTAATTCAATTACATGTATTTCAATTACTGAACAACACTGGTAATCGTATTCCTTGTTCTCCGATAGCTATCAAAATAGACGTAGGCTACGTCGTAAACAGAGGCACAGAGCTTCAACCGTCAGACCAATACACATAACGACGCAATAATATCTCATCAGTGCTTAGCGCGCTTATACGTCCGCTGATAAACAAATGGACATATGCAACTCACCATTGGAATTTTACTTACGCCTAGCCCGAAAAATGTAGACGTTTCAAACATTTGCTACAGATGTAAAAACGACCATTTGGGCCTACTTTGTCTAACATCTTCTTTTGGTTCTCTGCCTTGTTAGGCAGGTTCTGGCGTCATTTTCAGTTTAACTCGGGATGGTTAGAGAGGTGGTTTCCCGTTGCCTTCCTCCCGGTGTTTTTCTCGAGACACCATCTCTGCGTCAATGATCTCCATCGTCCGTCCTTCGGTTTCTTCGCCCTTGGGCACTCGCTTATACCGGCGAGGACTCGGTCGTCCACCACGCACTCTGTGTACAACAGGGGACCTCGTGAAGGTGTCGTGGTGGGCATTTGAGTAGCAGAGGCTCTGTTAGACGCTTGCTGCCCCATTTCCCACCCACCCACCCCCCCCCCTATGTCTAACATAGGCCTACTATACGCACATGTAGGCAATAATTATGTGACGCTATAAACGATGTGAGCTTTCATCAGTGATCTACCAATAATTTAGGACACGTTGGTTTTTTACTACAGTATTTGCTTCGTCTGTAAGGGTTCTTACAATAGAGCCATCAGGGCTTTTTAACGGAATTTTTAGAACTGCACAAACCCTTCTCTCTTTTTCAGAAATTTATGGCTAATAATTATTCCCAATGATGTTTTTAGCTATTTTTAACTGCGCAAAAATGCTTTTACAGCTGCATAAATTCTTTTTAAACTGCACTTTTTGTGTAGAACTGCACACTAAAAAAAAGCCCTGAGAGCCATAATGTCTGATAGATAGCTTGAATTGCATTATTTAACGACGCCCACCTTATGTATTATATTTGAGTTTAACAGCCTTAGTGCTTGGTGTGATGTAGGCTACTCTAGAATACGTTGTGCCTACTTATTATGTACTCTAGAGTACGTTGTGCCTAGGTATGATGTACTCTACAGCAGGATTTGATGAATAATTTGCTTCACCTCCGATAAATGAAACTATAAACAAATGGACGTATGCAATGGAATTTTACTTACGCCTACTAGCCCGGAAAATTTTGACGTTTCGGAGATTAGTAACGGACGTTATAACGGTCATTTGTGTGTTAACGGAAACAATGTTTCTCCTTTCTCCACCATCTATAAGAACGGAAACGCTGGAAATCGAAGGCATCGAAGCTGACTTGACCGGAAGCTCGATGTGTCATCGTTGAAAACATGGCAACAACTTCTCGCTTAATGATGCATGACTGGCTGTTCCATGGACCGACGCTGCAACAACTCCACCGTTAAATCCGATTGAATAAATATACGATCGCTGCGAGACGACTTGACAAATGAACGAATGCATACGACGGATTATCTCAATAGATAGACGCATGCAGTCAGGCAGGCAGACAGACAGGCAGATAGACAGACAGACACCCAGGCAGGTAGGCTGGCAGCCATGCAGGCAGGCAGGAAGACCGGTAGGTAGGCAGACAGGCAAGCAGGCAGGTAGGCAGACAGGCAGGTAGGCAGACAGGCATCCAGGCAGGTAGGCAGACAGGCAGGTAGGCAGGTAGGCAGACAGGCAGGTAGGCAGACAGGCAGGTAGTCAGACAGGCATGGATAAAATCTAAAATTGATGGACTGTGCAAACATAGTGTTAGTCTGAATGACGGGTTAGAGAAGAAGCGATCTAGTGTTGGACTGACAGGGACTTGAATTCCTGGAGAGCAGCAACCATCTCTTCAGAATAGCACCCGAAGACAATAGCAGTGTCTGCGAGTCAGTCTGTTCTGCCAGAGGCCGCCACTTCAAAGACCCGCGTGGCACCGTGCGTCATGTGGTCTGGACTGGAGAGAACCCTCTAACGTAGTGCATACATCTTCTAACGGTGGTGTTATGCGACGGGGCCAACTGCACTTCTGTAGATAAAGGACGTGCAGCTGCTGGTCTCTGCTGCGGCGGCCGTCTCTTCTGTCTCTCGTCTGGTTCTGTCCAGACGATTGCGAAGGTCGGAAGTGAACATTGATGGACGATGCCTCAGGTAGTTTTATAATGGATCTAGCGCATAATAATATCTCGTTGAAATAATATCACAGTGTATGTGTATGTAGGTGTGTGTGTGAGTGTGTATGTAAGTGTGTGAGTGTGAACGTGTAGGTGTGTGTTCCTGTCTGCCTAGCTCTGTGTGCGTGCTTGTGCGTGTGTGTGAGTGCGTGCGTGTGTGTGTAGGTGTGTGAGTATATGTGTTTAGGTGTAGGTTTGTGAGTGTGAGTGTGCCTGTCTGCCTAGCTGTGTGTGCGTGCGTGTATGCGCGTGTGTGCGCGCGTTTGTGCGTGTGTGACTAGACTACAGACGACTGTGACTAGGTAATATGAAGTTATTCAGAGCCACGGCAGATGAGAAATGTCCAAAGACATCAGCTTTTAATGTAAGCGGTGGACGCATTGCTTTTAGCAATATTTTTGGATATGTGTTGGACACTATGACGTGAAAATGGTCTATTATCGCCTGTATCCGTACAGGCACACACACCTACACACTCACACAGCTACTGTACACCTACACACACTCACACCTACACACACCCATATCCTCAGGCCATATCTGCTGTGCTGACTACCCTAACTTTGTCTTCTCGATGTCTGTCCGCAATCTACGGGTTGTTCTTGATCAGGAGCTTACCTTCTCTGAACACCTAAATCTTTTATGCCGTGCTTGCTTTTTCAGTTGCGGCAATTGCGGGTAATTTCCCGTTCACTTTCACCAAATGCTGCACTTACTGTTGTTCATGCTTTTGTTTGTAGTAGGATTGACTACTGCAGTACCATCTATGCTGGCCTCCCATTGGGGCGCATTGCTCTGGTTGAGCGTGTGCTTCGTGCAGCTGCTAAAGCGGCTTGTTGGTGGTTTTTCTAAATTTGACCATATCTCGCATTATATGCGTGACGTACTCCACTGGCTTCCTGTTTCTCAGCGCATTCAATTTAGGATTTCGGTTTGGGTCTGGCGGTGCCAATTAGGGAGCGCCCCAGCCTACTTGCGTGAGTTCTGTCGCCCTACCTCAGGTTTAGCTACCCGCAGAAATCTTCGCTCTGCATCTCGTGGCGAACTTGCAGTTCCCTTTGCGCGCACTTCAAAGATGCAACTTCGTGCCTTCTCAGTGGTTGGGCCGACCATCTGGAATAATCTTCCTTCAGATCTGCGTGTTGTTCTAGCTAGAGACTCTGCATACACCTTGTACAAGAATTTGAAAACTGTTCTCTATCGCCGTAGTTGGGCTGGGAGCGCCTCTGAGTAGGTTATCTTGGAGGGGCGCTATATAAGTCCTCTGAATGAATGAATGAAAATGAATTGTGGGGTTTGTTTGTCAGCAGGATTAAAACAGGCTCCAATTCATTATAAGTAGGATGACCATGCTTGGATATTTACCCATTGACAGCCTTTGATCAGCTCTGCCGGCATGCAGGTTGACACTGGTCTCTTCACAGCTGCTCTAAAAACCCACGGCACGTTTCACAAAAGTTGCTCCCACCAAGAAAATCTACTATCTATCATCTATGACCTATGCCTACTGTCTCATGACAGAGTCTCGACTCTTATTGACAATAACATTAGGAAACATTTATTGGAAGAATGCTGTACTCCTATTGATTTTGTAATTTTGTCTTACGATGTCTGTACACCGGAGTGCGGCTCTTATGAAAGCGGTTTAATAAAGAATATACTTACTTACCAACTTACTTTATCTGTGTGAGCGATTGGCCCAGCGCTGGTCACATCCAAAGCGGATGTGGACACCATGGGTAGATCAGATATCGTAGAGTCAAGAGAGGATGGCCGAAGGACCTGAAGCAATTCAGTCACGCTCTACTGCCATCGATTGCTTACAACATTTAGCGGCTCTGTCATCATCACCATCATCAACAGCATCAACATCACCACCAGTATCATTATCATTATCATCAGCATCATCAGCATCAACATCACCACCAGTATCATTATCATCGTGATCATCATCGTCATCATCATCATCATCATCATCATCATCATCACCAGTATCATTATCATCGTGATCATCATCGTGATCATCATCATCATCATCATCATCATCATCATCATCATCATCATCATCATCATCATCATCATCATCATCATCATCATCATCATCATCATCATCATCAACACTATCATCATCATCATCATCATCATCATCAACACTATCATTATCATTATCATCATCATCATCATCATCATCATTATCATCATCACCACCACCACCACCACCATCATCATCATCATCATCATCATCATCATCATCATCATCATCATCATTATCAACCCTATCATTATCATCATCATCATCAACAACAACAGCATCATCATCATCGTCATCACCACATCATCATCATCATGCCCTTCTCCGAAACGCCGCAAGATGTCTCTATTCTCGCTTCATCTCCATCAGGGCGTGATGTCAGAGATGCCTCCTGCCAGTATTGTAGGGCCAATTGCAATATTGTATAGCGCCACTTCTAGAGAATCAGTCGCCAGAGTGGGACCCTTCTACAGACCATCTAATGGATGCCGGAATGGCCATGGATAATTATGTTGGCAGAGTCAGATGACAGACATTCAAAAGGCAGACGTCCAACTCCTTCGCTTGTG
This sequence comes from Aporrectodea caliginosa, assembly GCA_020284085.1. Lineage (NCBI taxonomy): Eukaryota > Metazoa > Annelida > Clitellata > Crassiclitellata > Lumbricidae > Aporrectodea > Aporrectodea caliginosa. The sequence continues at coordinate 298,903 of JACEVL010000798.1, read as the reverse complement.
TCCGTCCAACTCTTTGTTTGGAATGTCATCTCGGACTCTTGATGTGTATATATCATGCGTCGTATTGTAATACATATACCTCTACGTACGTAATGGATGGACGGACGGATGGACGCACGGAGGGATGGGTGGATGGAAGTATTGATGGATCGATGGACGGATCGATGAACGGATCAATGGATGGATCAATGGATGGATCAATGGGTTGATGGAACGATCGATGGATGGATGTATAAATAGATCGATGGATCTATCGATGGATGGATGGATAAATAGATCGATGAACGGATCGATGGACGGATCGATGGATGGATCAGTGGGTCGATGGATGGATCAATGGGTCGATGGATCTATAGATTAATCAACGGATCGATGAACGGATCGATGGATGGATCAGTAGATCGATGGATGGATCGATGGATGGATCAGTGGGTCGATGGATGGATCGATGGACGGATCAATAGATCGATGGATGGATCGATGGACGGATCAATAGATCGATGGATGGATCAGTAGATCGATGGATGGATCAGTAGATCGATGGACGGATCGATGGATGGATCAGTGGGTCGATGGATGGATCGATGGACGGATCAATAGATCGATGGATGGATCGATGGATGGATCAGTAGATCGATGGACGGATCGATGGATGGATCAATGGGTCGATGGATGGATCGATGGACGGATCGATAGATGCTCGTCCCTTCTGGATAGATGCAGCATATAGAGAATAGAGACTCTTCCTCTTCCTCCTCCTCCTCCTCCTCCTCCTCCTCCTCCTCCTCCTCCTCCTCCTCTTCCTCCTCCTCTTCTTCCTCCCCCTTCTCCTCTTCCTTCTCCTCTTCCTCTTCTTTTTCCTCTTTCTCCTCTTTCTATCCTCGATGGACGGATCCTCCTCCTTCACTCCTTCTCCTCTTCCTCAGGCAGCACTGTCGGAAGGCATTCCGCTTCGCCTCCAAGTCCATCGTTAGTGTCCAGGTCTAAGCTTCGAACAGAAGAACCGATAGAATGTGTGACTTGAATATAGGCGGAGTTTGGTGTCCAGCCAGATTTTTGGTATTCTGTAAAACTCTCATTGTAGATGGTTGAAATAATTATTTCCTCGAGTCATCTGTCCTCCACATGAAAAAATTGAGGTTGGTGCACTCTTCAGCAAGCTCCATCTAGTTTTCTGCGGTCTGTACACGATCCAGTGTTTGGAATAAAGGCCCACTGGCATCTAATTTTTGTCTGTGGAGGAGGAGAATCGCGAGAAGGAGGAGGAGGTGGAAGAGAATGACAATAATGAGGAGAAGAGGAGACGGAGGAGAAGAAGGAGAATAATAGGGAGGAGGTATATGCGGATGAGAAGAAGGTGGATAATGAGGAAACGGAGATGGAAGATAAGAAGAATAACAAGGAGGAGGAGGAGGAGAAGAGGAGGAGGAGGAGGAGAAGGTGCAGGAGGAGAGGAGGAAAAAAGAGGATAATGAGGATCCTAGATGCATGGATGTGAAGCCGACAATCTCTTATTGCTTGACAGCGATTCAAGACATCTTCTGCGAAACGAAATAATGATCGGCCTTATTATAGACGAGTTTACAAGTACTCTGGGCTTGTGCAAAGACAAATAATGACCGCACAACGAGGCTTATATAAAATTATACTTCGCATGCAACAATATATATACATATATATATGCACACACACATATATGTATATATTGCGTGCTGAGTACAATGCGTTGGCTCACGTATCATTCAGGTGTACATTGTACAACTCGGTAAGCCCCTGGTTCTTTCTTTAAAAAAACGTACGATCTTTCCAGAAACGTAATGGAACCGTTCACGCCCCGAGCGTTAGCGGAACCCCAGCATTACATTTAAGCCCGTCACAATATTGGCTAAAGCATGTCACGTGAACTTGCTCACTTCCCTTGAGATTTTGAAAAGGAGGGCATCTTGAGGGTCGTTTAGGGTCAGGTTAGGCGTCGTGAAGGTCGGTTAGAGTCAGGTATAGGGTTTGTGTCGTCCATTAGAAAACATGGTGAACAATCTTCCACCGCATTCGGTCGGCTCCTTTCACGTGCACAACATCATGTGACATTCATTGACCAATTGTTCCACCCATCATTATTGCGTAGCGGGCGTTATTCGAGTCCGGTGAATAGGCTCACGTCCGGCGTGACTGTATCCACGACCTATTCTTTTAACCTATACAACAAAGGGATGTTAAAACACACTCCAAAAACAACAAAATGTTTGACCAACGACTGCCTCAACTTATAACCAAGGACTAACGGACGGACGGACGGACAAACGGACGAACGGACGAACTCTGACTGCACTGCCCATCAATAGCACGACTCTCTCGAGCCCTCTGCACTCCATCTTTTAAACAGAAACCGGGAACCCAAAGGAGTGTCTATAGAGGTTCTCGAAGCTATCTGCTCCGCGGACAACTTCGGAACTACTCGGTAACATACGGGATGCGGCATGCCACGTCACGCCCTATAGCGAATACCTTATCTCTAGGATGAGACACGTCGCAATATATAATTATATATATATATATAGAGTCAGGTATTAATAATATAACATAATTAATATATAATTATATATAAAATTAATTCGCCCAATAACGTCAACAGTAAACATCAGGGCAGACACTTTAAGAATCAATAGCGGTTATATATATATATATATATATATATATATATATATATATATATATATATATATATATATATATATATATATATTAAGCTCGTGATCAAATAAACGTATGCCCTGATGTTTACTGTTGACGTTATTATGCGAATTAATTTTATCTCAAAATGTTCACAAAAACCTATCAAACTAAAAGTCTAAAGGTGACATTCTAAAATGTTCTATTTGAGAAATTTGCATATAGGTCTATATGCTGACCACAGCCCCGAAAGTTATACATATTGTTAGGGCTAGAATATTTTATAGGGCTTACGTCTTATATTACAATTTTCTGCGCTGATTATATAGTTTCATCCATAATGAGTTGCAAACCTTTGACACAGCGAGGTAGCCAACTGATATGTCACATAATAATAATCGAAAATCAGGAATAAAAATTAGCATAGTCGACACGCAAAAGTCGTTTAACTAGAGGTTCAAAAGCTCAGCTTTCATTTTAAGCTCTCCATCAAATAAACGTATGCTACTGTAAACCAATGAAAAGTACAAATAAGTCTCCTATGGAGTATGGAGCCTATTTTTATTTTTTTATGTAATTGAAAAACCAAAAATAGCAACGTAACAGTGGTATATGAGAAAATTTAAAATAATTATTTAGGCCTAATTAGACCAAATTGCGAAAATTACAAAAATAGTGCAAAAAGTGCTAAATAAATTTGGTTTTTTCTTCCACTCAATAGTTTCAGCCTGCCAAACGACTTTACTTTTCACATTTGTAATATAAATAATGCAAAGGAATGCACACAATTCTAACAAACGTAGGCCCTAACGGGAAACAAGCAAATATCAACGCGAAAACCCGTTGACCCCCTATGCTGTTCATACAATTTTACAGCAACAACATAAAAAAAATAATGTCCGTTGAACGGTGAATAATAAATTTCGAGATGCAGTACCATCAAGTCCAGGTATAGAGCGCATAACTGCAAAAATGCACTATAAGCAGTGCTGCGTGCACCATGGCCTTATGGTGCAAAATGCACTTCAGCCCCATAAAGGGTTAAGTCAATAAAATTTGCCGCCCACAGAAGTTTTATTCGTTTTTCGCTTAGGGCACTTTGTCACACTTCCAAACTTATAAAACTCTGATGGCTTTACTTTACGAGTGGTATAGTCGGATCACTCTGTTGGTGTGTTGGTGGTACGTGAAGCTCGTCTACATTCACAGGCATAGCTTGCTTTAACTTTAAAAAAGCACGCGAAATAAGAAATTGCACCAGATTTCGAACAGTTGACCTGCTTGTGCTGGAATAACAGGCATCTACATGAGAGATATATATAGCAATCACTGGTTTTGGTTTTGGACACGGTTTGTGCTTCTTGTCTGTTGGCGAATTTTGTTAAACAAATAGCAGTAACGTTGGCGAGACAATTCCAACGAAGGCAATTATCAGAGGCAGCTGCATGGAGGACTGGCGTCAATATGGTCAGCGAGAACGTGTGTGAAGCTCACCGATTATATATCTACAGGCAGGTAAAATACAGGTTGATCATGGCCCATGGGATAGCGAGGAGAATAATTGGAAATGTCTTCTGCCGAATTGTAGGATATCTCCAGCATCTTCATGACTGTTATCGTAATCACTGTATTCCAAATAAATCGGTTGCATAGGCAAATTAATCGGTTGAAATGCAAATTAATCGGTTGCAAAGACAAATTAATCGGTTGCATAGGTAAATTAATCGGTTGCATAGGTAAATTAATTGGTTGCATAGGTAAATTAATTGGTTGCAAAGACCTATTAATCGGTTCCAAAGGCAAATTAATAAGTTGCAAGGAAAATTAATCGGTTGCAAGAGGCAAATTAATCGGTTGCAAAGGCAAATTAATCGGTTGCAAAGGCATATTAATCGGTTGCAAAGGCAAATTGATCAGTTGCAAAAGGCAAATTAATAGGTTGCGAAAGGCAAATTAATCGGTTGCAAAAGGCAAATTAATCGGTTGCCAAGGCAAATTGATCCTTCTCCTCATTGTCACTTTAGTAATCTTCGTCAAACCATAGTCTCCTCCTCGTCTTCCTCCACCACTTCACCCTCTTCTTCCTCCTTATTCTCTTGCCCTGTTCCTATGCCTCTTCATTCTCCTTTCCTCTTCCTCTCTTTCCTCTCCTTCTGCGCTTCCCTATCCTCCTACTCTTGACAACTTCCTCCTCCAACTTCCTTCTCCAACCTCCTCCTCTTCCTCCTCCTCCTCCTCCTCCTTCTACTCTTCCTCCTCCTCTTCTTCCTCCTCTTCCTCCTACTCTTCCTCCTACTCTTCTTCTTCCTCCTCCTCCTCTTACTCCTCCTCTTCTTCCTCCTCCTCCTCCTCCTCCGCCTCCTCCTCCTACTCCTCCTCCTCCTCCTCCTCTTCCTCTTCCTTCTCCTTCTACTCGTTCTCATCTATTGCCAATCATTCTCATTGTTATTCTTCTGGCGTCCAATCGCTCCAGACTGATACGTTCTAAGCCATTCTTAATATCTTAAGGTCGGCTCACCTTCTCCCCTCCGGTCTCTCTCCTCCGGTCTCCCCTCCGGTCTCTTCCCTCCGGTCTCTCCCCTCCGGTCTCTCCCCTCCGGTCTCTCCCCTCCGGTCTCCCCCCTCCGGTCTCTTCCCTCCGGTCTCTTCCCTCTGGTCTGCCCTCTTCCCTCCCGCGATCTCCCACCATCCGTCACTCCATGTCTCTCCCTTGTTAGCTCTATACTTCATTTGCGTCTCTTCCGGACTTCATTCACAGTCCTTGGGTTTCAGGAAATTGTTATTTTATACGCACATAGACAGACTGGCAGAACCAGACAGAAAAACAAAACCAACCAGCTGTTGCTTTTATATGTCTCCCATGTATGCATATGGACCGGATATTTCTCCCATACGCATGGACCGGATATTTCTCCCATACGCATGGACCGGATATTTCTCCCATACGCATGGACCGGATATTTCTCCCATACGCATGGACCGGATATTTCTCCCATACGCATGGACCGGATATTTCTCCCATACGCATGGACCGGATATTTCTCCCATACGCATGGACCAGGCATTTTCTCCCATAAGCATGGACCAGAGGGCACTTGCCACCCCTTGGAAAATTGACACCTATTTTTAACCGCTACTTTTTGGTGCTTAGCAAATTTCTTTACATTAAAGCACTAATGATATTAATGATACACAAAATTAAACTGAGATATTTAACTTTAAGTAAGACGAAACAAAATTTATATGAAAAATACTTATGTTCTTAATTTCCATTTTGAATTTTGCAAGATCTTGCTAAAAAATTTAACTGTGACCATCGTATTTCAATGCCCCTCCTGCAAAAATATCTGCGGGCGCCCATGGCATGGACTAGGCATTTTTCCCATACACATGGATCAGACAATATTTCCCATACGCATTGACCAGATATTTTTCCCATACGCATGGAACAGATATTTTTCCCATACGCATGGAACAGATATTTTTCCCATACGCATGGAACAGATATTTTTCCCATACGCATGGACCAGATATTTTTCCCATACGCATGAACTAGTGTCTAGTTATTACTCCCATACATATGGACCAGCGTACAGACAAAAATATTGATAGGCAGGCAGAAAACAGACGGACAGACAACCGAAATGATGAGTACACATGCAAATTCAGACATGCGTACAAACATATACATACATACATAAATGCAAACGCGCACACAAACAAGCATATGTACATGTACATGCAGACATGCACACAAACATGCAAATATGCATATGTGCACGCATACACACATACGTTCACATATATACATACGTAGCCAAACATAATACATGCATACATAAATACATACATATAGTCATATACACATATATGTGAACATTATAATCTGTTTTGTTTTGATTTTTTGGGGGTTTTAAATCTTGTTATTTAGTTGTTTGGCTATGATTTAGCCCTAACATTGTTATTTAAGTTGAATTTTCTGTAACCATATGATCATAAAAATCGTCTTGCCATCAGTAAATGTAATGTGGAAAAGGGGCAGCCCCGCAATAGCGGATTATTTTATCCTTTAGGGCTGTCCTGTTGACGGCATCAGCAGATTAACTGTTTTGAAATGACTGATTGTTAATAAGCTAGTTGAGCATTAATTTTCCCGCAGTGCATGACGGGAAAGGCGATAGTTCCCCGTTCATAAACAAAGCGAAACATGGCGGATAGCTTAGACGAATCGTTCAATGTGGACGACTTTAATCGATGGAATGTAGTTGACTTGAAGAAATTTATAACAGAAAGATGTCACAAGACAACTTCATCGAGTTAAACATGAACTCGTGGCAAACAAATATCTTCTAATATTTGCGTCAAAGTAGATCATAGCAACATCGCTACCGGCACCATTCGGTTTGTTTACGAACGGTGACCTATGACCGGAAGTAAAAGTAAACTGGCTACGCATGCGCACTGGTAATGCTGAACTAGCTTATTAATTGTGCTGTTGTTGAATTAATAAACGGTTGATTGATTGATTGATTGATTGATTGATTGATTGATTGATTGATTGATTGATTGATTGATTGATTGATTGATTGATTGATTGATTGATTGATTGATTGATACATACATACCTCTGCGGCACCTGCGTTTTGCGATGCCAAATGCTCGTATGACGCTGCGAATGTACCCAGCACCATGACATCCATCTGACCCACAGCATAGAGGTGACTCCATCAGGCCTCTTACCAACATGTCTTTTTTAACATAGGGCGGAGCTTCCTTTGAGTCGGGAGCACCTCTGAGTAGTTTCCTTGAAGAGGGGCTATATAAATACTTGAATGAATCAATGAATGAACAGACCTGGTAAATTGGCTCTGGTGAAATTCCGCTAAATCACGTCATCGATCATGCCGTGTCGTTATTGCCTTCCTGCTCCTTTGACGCATGAGAATCCGTGATGGTCATTGCGTTTCACCCTCACGCCACATATATATATATATATATATATATATATATATATATATATATATATATATATATACGTGTGTGTGGTTCGCATAATGCAATCCCCAACCGGATGCCGGATGCCATCGTAAAGTGCCAATTCATGTAGCGCTCTCTCAACGAAGTGCCTCCCTATGCTATAATACAAGACCGCAATTTTCTTCAATGTCATCATCATCATCATCATCATCATCATCATCATCATCATCATCATCATCATCATCAAATGTTCTTTTTATTCTTTTTCTTTTTCTTCCTCTGTTTCATCAACTTCTTCATTATAGTCATCTTCTTCTTCTGCCTCTTCGTCGTTTTCTATCTCTTCTTTTCATAGTCTTCTTCATTATCATCAATAGGCCCTGCTTGATCATGTGCTTGATCATGTGCTTGCTCATGTGCTTGATCTTCTGTTTGATCATGTGCTTGATCTTCTGCTTGATCTTCTGCTTGATCATGTGCTTGATCTTCTGCTTGATCTTCTGCTTGATCGTGTGCTTGATCTTCTAATTGATCATGTGCTTGATCATGTGCTTGATCGTGTGCTTGATCATGTGCTTGATCATGTGCTTGCTCATGTGCTTGATCTTCTGTTTGATCATGTGCTTGATCTTCTGCTTGATCTTCTGCTTGATCATGTGCTTGATCTTCTGCTTGATCTTCTGCTTGATCATGTGCTTGATCTTCTGCTTGATCTTCTGTTTGGTTATGTGCTTGATTATGTGCTTGATCATATGCTTGATCATGTGCTTGATCATGTGCCTGATTATGTACTTGATCTTCTGCTTGATCTTCTGCTTGATCATGTGCTTGATCTTCTGCTTGATCTTCTGCTTGATCATGTGCTTGATCTTCTGCTTGATCTTCTGCTTGATCGTGTGCTTGATCTTCTAATTGATCATGTGCTTGATCATGTGCTTGATCGTGTGCTTGATCATGTGCTTGCTCATGTGCTTGATCTTCTGCTTGATCATGTGCTTGATCTTCTGCTTGATCATCTTCCTCTTTTTCACTGTCTTCTTCGCGTTCTTTCTCCTACACTTTATCGTTGTCAGCTTCTTTCTATTGCTTGTGAGAACTTCTCTGCACAGAGCTGTAATAAATGTCAATATGTCTGACATTTTACGAGGCCTCGTCTTCTTGTCAACAACCTGCGAATGTGTTCTCACTCCCTTGGCGCTGACGCAATTCCTCTGCGTTTATCGCACGTGTTCGCCTCAATTTCAGACTCATCCGTCACACACGCATTTCTCTTGCTTTCATTTCCTACAATGGACCCCTCTGGACTTCGCCTTAAGCTTATCAGACTGCAAAGACTGTCTGACTGTCTGTATGCCTCTTTTAATGTCTGTCTTTTTTACTATATGTCTCTCTGTCTGTCTGCCTGTGTGTCCGTCTGCCTGTGTGTCTGTCTGCTTGCCTGTCTGTCTGCGTGCCTGCCTGCCTGTCTGTCTGTCTGTCTGTCTATCTATCTGTTTGTCTATCTGCATGTCTCTTGTAATGTCTGGGATTTTACTATATGCCTGGCTGTCTGTGTGTCTGTCTGTCTGTTTGTTTGCCTGCCTGTCTCTCTACTTGCCTGCCTGCGTGACTGCTTACCTGTACGTCTGTCTGCCTGCCTGCCTGTCTGCCTTTCTGTCTGTCTGCTTGCCTGTATGACTGCCTGCCTGCCTGTACGTCTGTCTGTCTGTCTGTCTGTCTGTCTGCCTGCCTGCCTTCCTGTCTGTCTGTCCCAAATAGAAATCCTGCAGTATCTGTGTCACCAACAGCCTCTGCAGGTGTTCGATAACGGAACCAATGAAGAGATAGATCAGTCAGATGAAACGAAGCGAAGCCGGATATGACCTCCAGAGGTCACGTGATTTAGTAGGCGGGAAAAAGTTAATCTATTTTCGTAAAAATAGTAACAAAAAGCCGCACGTCCCTGTAAATTCCTTGCATTAATAATCATGCTGATCCTATTACTTGGTGATACTCCTCAAAGTATACAGGTTGCTGATAACGCGCGATACCTGAAGGTCGGAGTGGGTGGACCAATTTGTTTATAAAAGACGGTCTTCTATTTTTAGCCGTAATTTCGTCGTCTCGCTAATGAACCCCATTTCGTTCGACATCCGCCATATATATAACAATGAGCAACATAACAGGTAGGCGGCGTAATAGCCAGAAAGGTCATTTGTATAGAAGAGTATTACAGTAGACTTTATAATCTGCTACGCTGCACGTGAAGTATCAGATTTCGTTTGTATGAGATATGTTTAAGCGTATTATTATAGACAGTATTAGACACACGGAAGCATGCATACATACATACATACACACATACATAAATACATGCATACATACATACATACATACATACATACATACATACATACATACATACATACATACATACATACATACATACATACATACCTATACATACTTACATACTTACATACTTACTTACTTACTTACTTACTTACTTACTTACCACATACATACATACATACATACATACATACATACATACATACATACATACACACATACTTACATACTTACTTACTTACTTACTTACTTACACACATACTTACTTACTTACTTACATACTTACTTACATACTTACATACTTACTTACATACTTACTTACTTACATACTTACTTACTTACATACTTACTTACATACATACTTACATACATACTTACTTACATACATACTTACATATATATATATGTATGCTTCCGTGTGTCTATGATATATATATATATATATATTTTATATATACATATATACGTATATATAAGTTTTATATATGCATATATACGTATATATATAAGTTATAAATATAGCTTTATGTAAGTCTGGTGCACATGGACCTAGATCTAATACACAATGCGCTCGTTTCACCGTTTCCGTCTTTACTGTTTCCTTGGAAACGCTTCGCATAAAGTGTCTGTCTCTCTCCCTCTATCCATGTCTGTATGTTTAGCTCAGCTTGTCTCTCTCTCCTTCTCTCGACGAATTTCCACCCTCTTTTCCCTTCCCTCTCAATCTATCTCTGTCTCCCTCTCTGCCTCTCAATCTGTCTTTGCATATCTGCCTGTCCGCATTTTCGCCGATCCAAGGTGAGTAGAGCAAAATTTATCGGACTAATCGGGGTAATTTCTCGTTTTTGCGCCCTAAATTATTTTATATGGGGTAATTGTAAATATAAGTTATATTGATGACATTAACTCTTGCTTCAGTAGAAGTTGGATTGATGAGGAAATAATTCTTGTATAAATAGAAGCTGGATTGATGAAAAATACTTCTTGCGTAAGTAGAAGCTGGATTTATGACAGTTATCCTGAACATTGGTATTGAATGCCATGTATATAAAATTATTTAGAAAGCAAAAACGATTAATTACCCTTATTAGTCCGAAAGTATTTGCTGTACTCACCTTGGATCGGTGAAAATGCTGCCTGTCCCTTCCAATCGGTTTGTCTCTCCCTCTCTCCCTCTCTCCCTCTTCCCATTTCTCCTGTACAATATAGTACAATATAATTACGTCGTAAATACGTCATAATCTCCCGTATCTTGTTGTCGATTTCTAGTCCTCGGTCCGATTGTATTGTGTGACGTCAGGTGACGTTGCGTGTTGACAGCTCCGTTGCCATGGAGTCGTTTGTCCGTTTATCATCGGATCTGAGTTAATCCGTACGAACGACGACTTAATCCGTCTCAACTGTGCACATGTTCTACTCAGTTGCAATCGCTTTTCAATTGGTGACTGGGTCCGGTGCTATTTGACCAGTTCTGTGTCACTAGGGTCAATATTCTGTTCCTGTCTTTCTTTCTGCCTGTCTGTGTTTATCTGTGACTGTTTCTGCATATCTTCTTCTCCTTCTTTTTACCCGATACTGTTTTTGAGTATGTGCCTCTGTTTCAGTATATTTGAACATGTTACTGCATACCTTATAGGCCTAGTTTATTGTTCTGTAGGCCTATAATTTCATATGCTTACCTCGGTTCATTTGTTACTGTGAAAAAGAGATCCAATCACGTCTGGCAAAGGGTTACACTACGGTGGTCACCAACCTTTTTTCGGTCAGAAGCCACATTGCCAAGTTTAGCAACTTTTGGGAGCCGCCATGGGTTTAGGAGCACAATAAATGCTAGCAGCTAGCACCATTAGCCGCTTGCGTTAATCACAATATATAATATCATTATATTATATATAAGGAAATAAACAATTCAGCGTTAATCAAAATATATAACTAAGAAAATAAAACAATTCGTAGACCATTTTTATAACGCAATTTTATTTCGTCATATAGAAAATGTTATTTTCTGGAAAGCTCTGGAGAACCGCCACAGAACTTTTCGAGAGCCGCATGTGGCTCGCGAGCCGCGGGTTGGTGACCACTGGGTTACAGCATCGCAACTGGACTCAAGAAGATTTGGCAGAATCATGGTAGGCCAATAACAATTGCCACAAAGTTGCGGCTCTTGAAGACGTTAGTGTGGCCAGTTGTTATGACATGGACGTGAGAGTTGGACTTACTGAGGAGACAAGAATAGATGCATTCGAGATTAAATGTTTGAAACTAGTTCTTCGAGTAATCGTAAACTCGAAACTTCTACAGCGCCCACAAAAGCGAAGTCGCGGGAACCAGCTTATTCACAGGCGCAACTGAGTAACTTGGACCGTTAAAAAGACGAACGAATGGGTACTCGATACTGCTGGTGTAGAGAGGAATCTTTTCAAATCTGTAAAGAAAATGAAGCACATCATGAGGAAAGAAGAGAGATGCTTGGAAAAGAAGATAGTTCAAGGCACAATACCAGGCTCTCGTGCGCGAGGAAGACCAAAAATGAATTTGATGCACAACATTAAAGCGTCACAGATCTTGGTTCCAGCGCTGAAGGGTGACGGCTTGGACTCGACTAGACCTGGGAGTCACTTTCGTCAGCCAATCTGACCCCACCTGACCCTAAAGTGACTTGAGGTCGACTTGAAGTCGACAACTTGGAGTCAAAACGACTTGACCCGACTTGGCAGAAAAACAACCAACTTTCGACTTAAAGTCGACTTCTGACATGGCAATTACGATTTTTACGGCTAATAATACAAAAATGTCATGCCAATTTGCCTGGCAAGCATTAATTTCTTATACTAATGAGTAATGAGATCTCAACACCTGATGAATAAAATTACTTATTAGGCCTATTTTAAGCTGTTTTTGTTTGTGCTTGAACAGTTTTGTAATGCTCTAATGGGTTGACAGAAGAATCTGCAGTGGACCGCGGACTGGTTGCACTGAATGGCGTGTTATAATGACACAGATTAATTCTGTTGGGGGTCATTGCATAATTACGTAACGCTCCAGGGTGGGTGGGTGGGGTCCTTGAGAACGTTACGAAACGTTACGAGGGTGGGTGGGTGGGTCGAGCTGAACGTTACGTAACGCTTTTACCAACAGTTCAGTTATAAATGAATTTTAAATTAACATAGAATGACACCTTAGACACGATGTGATCGAAGTTCAAACTTCGTGCCATTGATTTAAAACTTAACTAAAACACGCAATAGTATAAATCAACACTAAGTTAGTGTTTAATAAATTGCCGTCGAAGGATCCAATAGCCTACCGACAGTTACCGAAGTAGCCAAAGAAGATTCACATACCATATAAAATTCACTATAAAATATGAATTATTTGCGCTTTCACATAGTAAACCTAAAATGATTTTTCGCACCAATAAATAACGCTGGGGTGGGTGGGTGGGTGGGTGCAGGGAAACGTTACGAAGCGTCACAGGGTGGGTGGGTGGGTCCAAAACGGCCATTTTCGGCGTTACGTAATTATGCAATGACCCCTTGTCATAATTATTTGGCCACTAACGTCATTCAAATAGCAATGCATGCGTATCATCCCACAGTACTACCACTCACCGACAATATAGTCGATCATTGTCTAATACAACAGTTTTCCGTCTGCAAACGACTAATGCAGTGCACCAAAGTAGCGCCAAACGATCGATTGATTAGTATGAGATAGGCCCCTACAGATTTCTTTGGGTCGAATTCACTGGCGACTAAAAGTTCATTGCTTTGCGCGTGTTCAGCTCTTGATAAGGCAGACGTGCTGGCATTTATATTAACATTTCGATTCACCAGTTTTATTAAACGTACGTGTGACGATTTAACATATAATAAATCATGATATAGATAAATCGACACCGATAAAAAAAATAAGTGGCATAGGCCTAAGTAGGCCTAACTGCTTAGCCCAACCGACGCAACCGGCGTCAATAATACAAAATAATATCGCAGTACCGTTCTGCGTTTCTTACTCTTTCAAATGAGATGAAAATCAACTTTTATCTTCTTCACTTCAATTCAATACATATCGTCAACATAAATCAACAATATTTCTTAACACTTCACTCTCAATATACAGCTCTATCTACTGTATTAAGTCAACTGCATTATTCAAATCGACTGTAATCAGCAATTTCTAACCTTTCCCGCGCTATTAGCACGTGCTCAGTAGGCCTACAAGCTATATTCAGTCAATGTTTACATAAGACAAGCGGCGCTGACCGCCCGCTCAACTAGATCATGTTTATACATATATAATTATATACAGGTGTATTGTCATGACACAACCTTAACACACTATATAGGTCTTAATTTATATTTGTTTGTGTCCCAAGTCGGTTTAAGTCGACTTCTGTAGAAAACAACTTGAGGTTACTTTTCAGGACAAATTCGACTTGGGGTCAGTTGCGCTAAGCAGAAACGACTCGACTCGACTTGGGATGCCCAAGTCGACTGGGGTCGACTTATTGGGGTCGACTCCCAGGTCTAGACTCGACCAACCCATAGACCGATGATCGCCCTTGTCCACACCAGACTCTTCTAGCTTCTCGATGTACAACTATATCTCGCAATATAATCGTAATCGTAATCTCCAAACTTCTAAAGCGCCACGCGAAAGCCCAGCGCTGGGCACCACTGCACCAGCTTATTCACGTACATCGAACTCATTGGTCGAATCAATATTAATTCCCAATTGTTGAGCTGGCTTTGATGAATCGTTGACCGCAGTCAATGTTGTTTGTTCTTCAACTCTATCAATATCATTTAACGTTCGTTCCCTTCAATCTAGTCCGCTCTCGATTTCATTCAACGTAGCATAATGAGTTTCCATAGCGACCGCTTTCATGTCATCACTATCATTGTCTTTACGTCAAATTATAGACTGTTGTTCTGCCTCTATGCGTATAGGCCTACATATTTAGCGTTAATAACTATGGCACCGAATATTTGCTCTAGAAGGTGCCGTTATTATTAGAATAATTATAATTTAATTATTGACTTATACTTTAATAAGCACAACAATTATTTTTAACCAAGCGAAGTAGACACACCTACGTACACATACTTACATACATGCATTATAGTTAATTATAATTAGGGTCTATATGTAATTATACATGCATTCATACATGTGATATATGTGTATCTCATATACATGCTACTACAACTTAAGTCACCAATACGCCGCTCGCTTAAGGCTGAAACGGCCACGACCCTAATGGAAGCATGTATATACTACTGGTGTAATGCCACTTCATCATCATCACCATCATCATCATCAGTTCCTGACGCCAGCCATTTGGCGGCGATGGGTACGAATAAATGATCTCCATTGTTCTCGGTCATATGAAGTCAAGTCCACTACTCCCTTAGTGTTAGTCCAAGTGATGTTATGCCCTCGTTTATATTATCTGTCCAGCGTAGTCTTGGAATGCCTTTGTTTCTTTTTCCTTCGAATTCTGCACGTAGTGCATTGTGTGGGATTTGGTCAACTGGCATTCTCTCTATAGGTTATGTACAAACCATCGGAGTCTTCGTTGAACAATGTTGTCTATGGCAAAGTTGTTTGGATACCTAATCATCCTAATGATTGCCTGTGTCAACGTTTCTTCAAGTTTCATGTGGAAGGAACTGCCCTAGTATCCTGTACACAAACCGAATGAGCTTAAAGATCTCATTGCTTATGCGTAATTCTCCTTGCAGTCTAAGCTCCACCTGGTCTTCCATTGCTAATCGTTTTGGTGTCTTCCATACCTGGACGCAGATTTCTTCCCTGTGCTGCAAGGTAACCCGAATGTCATACCGTCCAAAGACCAGCTTCTCTGTGATCCTGGTTTCCGTTGGAGTAAACAGTGCCTGTAGCAGCCTGCAACATGAGTTCCTTGGTTTTTCTTTGCCTATTTTCAGGTCGGGTTTCGTCGCTAGACTTAAGGCGACTTTGATTAGATGAAAAATTTCCCCAACGGCAAGTACCGATGGCTATTAAGTGGCTTCATCAGCAGCTGCTTCTCTTTTGTGGTTTTCGTCGCTGGGAGCCAGATTGAACACGCGTAAAGTTCACGACATTACGACATCGGTTGACGAGGTTTTACGGCGCCAAAGGAACGCGTGATTAGACGTTTCTCCGGACGAAGGCCGCAGATGCGGGGAATACGCGCGGTAATTGGACGATAGATAAACTATTTAGCCAAGAAGGGAACGAGGAGGAGGGAGACAGACATGTAGACGGACAGGAAGAGAGACAAGCGGATGAAGCGTAATACGTGCTGATCCGGATATCTGGATATTAGGCGGCGAGAAATAAATAAGTAGGCAAACAAATAAATGAACGAACACGTGAAGACAGAGAGAAGGAGAGAGAGAAGGACGAAGAGCTGGAGAGGAGGAGATATTAAGAAGATGGAGTTTGGTGGATATAGAGACAGAGGCAAGCAGACAGAGAGACAAGGAGGACTACAGGAAGAGCGAGTGCGTAATCATATCTGTTCAGTCTGTCTGTCTGTGTGTCTGTCTGTCTGTCTGTCTGTTTGTCTGTATATATGTATTGTACTGTATGTAGGCTGTGTATGTATGTATGTATGTATGTATGTATGTA
Organism: Aporrectodea caliginosa; assembly: GCA_020284085.1. NCBI lineage: Eukaryota > Metazoa > Annelida > Clitellata > Crassiclitellata > Lumbricidae > Aporrectodea > Aporrectodea caliginosa. The sequence continues at coordinate 282,289 of JACEVL010000798.1, read as the reverse complement.
TGTATTTATGTATGTATGTATGTATGTATGTATGTATTGCATATAAAAGAATTGAATTGTATGTATGTATGTATGTATGTATGTATGTATGTATGTATGTATGTATGTATGTATGTATGTATGAGTGTCTGTGTGTATTTCTGTATATATGTGTATGCATGCATGTAAGTATTTGTGCATTCATGCAATTTATATAATTATGTATGTATACATGTATTTATTTATTTATGTATGTATGCATGTATGTATGCATGTATTTATAAATGTATGTATACATGTATGTATGACATTTGTATGTATGTTTTTATGTATGTATATACGCATATATGTATATAAATTATGTGTGTATGCATGTATGTGTTGTATGTTTATATCTGAATCTAAAGCACAGCTGCGATTCCGGCATAAAAATTAATCGCATCAGAGGCGGATCCAGGATCAGTGCCTATGCCTCAAAGAGAACGGGGGTCGCCAGCCCAGCCTATCGAGCGGACATCGGATATCGTATTGCTTCGCTCAGTCGCCCTCTGTTGACAGAACTCGCTCGAACACAGATGTGAGAAGCGGTTTAGCATTCAGGTCAACAGCAAAACGGAAGAAGATTTGAGACGATAATCCATTTAAACCTAATTGAGCGTTTTCCCTGTAATTAAGTCGTTTTGAAGACGGTGTGCTTTATGCAGTTACTCTGAAATCTCTGTTTCCCTTTTCGGTGTAATACTGATAACGTACTGAGTTAGTTACTCGGAATAAGGTAGCTCTAAAAGTACACTCTCTACCACAGAAATATTCTCCAACAAATGAAGTTCATGTGGCAGTATTCCAAAACGATCTTAATATGTGTCCATGTGCATCATGGGAATATCGTCATCAATGTTCCCTCTATAGTTCTTCTGTCTCGGACTGCCACAGCACAACATCGTGCCTATGCCTCGGTTGGCCCTTTGCTGTGGAATGACCTTCCTGCTATACCTCGTGCTGTGAAGTTATCTAGGGGCACTACTGTTTCTGCTCGTTCTCTTAAGACTTTTCTTTTTCGAGAGGCCTTTCGCACTAGAAGCGCCTCTGATTAGGTTGTACTGTGAGAGGCGCTTTAGACATCCGTAAATAGAATAGAATAGAATAGAATGATTCCTCTAAGGTACGCGGTTGCGCACTTGCGCGGCCACTAAACTCATTAAAAAATGCCGCACAGCAGTTTCAAAATTCCACGCACAAATTTTGGTAGGCAGTACATATTATGAGCTGAAGTTTTGTTTAACTGGCCATTGAATAATTAACCTAAGTACTTAAGCCATACAGTACTGAATAGTCTGTAGTTACAATAAACAATCACAAATGTTTCTGAAAATGTGTTGCTCAGTTTTATTGCTCACGCGGAAATTATGCTGCTCAAACAACCGCCAGTTCTGCGCATACAGGAAAAATATCAGAGGGAACGTTGATCGTCGTGTCTCTGATGGCAAACTCAGCTGAGCGCAGCCGTGCCTACGATTTGACCCCACGCTGTTCTGTCCTGAGCCTTCCTCCACGCTGTATGAAGGTCGATGTCTATAGTATTGCGACTTGCGAGGTCCTTCTCTATACTCCAGTCCAAGTAGGCTACTGTTATGTGAATCTTCGAAATTTCTCAGTGCCAAACGAAGCCGTGTCAGGCAGACCAGCTTAAACGTCGGCGCTATATAAATTCATGATCGCTATAGCCAGTGGTTAAATTCAGACGGACCACGCCGAATCTGATGTCCGGCACCTCGGATATGAGATCCATCACCTGAACTATGAGATCCGTCGCCTAAAACAGTCGACCCGTCACTTAAATGAGCTTTTGTTAAAATGATCGACCTTATGCATATTGTTTCACTTTCACACGTTTTATATGTTTTCCGAATAGCGAATAGGACATAGATTCGTCAGATGGGCTTATGTTTTAGATTTGCAACAATTCAGAGATCCGCCACCTCTGGATAAACAATTTGACTACTGGATATATAGCCATGTTGTATGTCCGCTTCTGATAAAAATCCGAGGAGTTCAAGCCGAGGAAGTAGTCATAGGTTGACCAATTGGATTTCTCCAATCCCCAATCCCACGGGGCTTTTTCATGGTGGCCAACGGGGCTCTTATGAGGTGATACTCGTTTCCAGAAGTGCAAGAAACATGTCCGAAGCGGCGCACGTGTATACGTTTTCGGACAGTATCGGAGAGAGGAGCCATAATAGCTGTTCTCCTCCTAATTACGACATTGTTTGGCGAGTCCTCTGGGATTAATTCTGTCTGCCAGGCCCTCTAGATCAGTAGTTTCAGTTTAACGACACTGTGTGATAACAAAGACCAAGGGGTCGCTCTCCTCCTTCATCCAGGCTTGGGACTGGCACTGACAAAGTACAATCAGTGGCGGAGTTTCCTTCTATATAGATCACCACCTGAGACAATTAAGCGCACGCTCTCCACTCTGACCATGTTTGGCATAATTCTACTGACTATATAATTCCTCTTTCCGCAAATGCCTGAAGACTTTTTTAATTGTGGTTTCATTATGTTAGGTTGGGAGCTCCTCTGATGAGTGGCGCTATATAAATTTGCCATTGCAATTACAATTACTGAAGACCGGAGCCTTGACATTCATCAGAGCCCGGACAACATCAACATTAGCAACTTCTGCATGACAAATCTTCTGCACGTTAATCTTTGGGTCAATATTGTCATATGAACTTAATGCGTCCTCCATAAAACGTTGCTGTTGACGTTTCTCTATCAGACGACGAAGAAAATGAGATGACGGTGGTGATGACGACGGCGAGTATGTCATCTTTGATGACAAAGGTGACAAAGATATATGATGGTGACGATGACGACGAAGACGACGACGACGCTGAAAGACGTTTTGATCAGTTCATCCGCCTGATGTTGCGAGGAATTAGTGTCGCAAGCAGTTGTTGTAATCTCTTGTTTTCCTGCGTCGACTTCAAACAAAAAAGGAGAGACAGGGGGAGACAGAGCAAGAGAGTGAGAGAGAGACAGAGAGATACAGAGAGACAGATAGAGACAGAAATAGATAGAGCGACAGAGATAGAGACAGAGACAGAGAGACAGAGACAGAGAGACAAAGACAGAGAGACAGAGACAGACAGAAACAAATAAAGAAACAGAAACAGAGAGAAAAAGAGAAAGAGAAAGAGAGAAAGTAGAAAGAGAGAGAGCGCGCGAGAGAGAGAGAGCGAGAGAGAGCGAGAGAGAGACAGACAAACAGACAGACAGACAGACAGAGCGAGAGACAGAGAGACAGTGAGAGATAGAGAGACAGAGATAGAGAGAGAAATAGATTGACAGAGACAGGTAAAGAAGAACTCAGTCGAGAAAATGACCCCTGGACATGCCTTTTATAACTTTTTCACTCGCGTCATTAGCTAGCCATTATTTTCTTCAGAGTATAGACCTATATACTTCCTCTTCGCCTAACTAACTCCATTTCCTCCTTCAGTTCTAACTCCTCCTCGCAATCCTTCTCCTCCTCTTCCACTTTCCTTTGTACTCTTTCTTCCGCCCCTATACCCATCTTCCCCCACTGTCTATTCTTCCTCTGGCCATCTCATATTGCTGCAGCTTTCTTTGTCCACTGTTTATCCTTCTCTTGTTTCTACTCCTCGCCTTCCATCTGCTTTCTTCCAATTCTGCTTTGTGGTGGTGAAGACGCACAGAAGCCGGATTAAAGAGACCGTGGATGAAAACTGGATTAGAGCGAAGAAACTTCACCACAAAAGCTTTGCTCGCACGTGTGCGTCGTCATTGGCTGCTCTAGAAGAGGGTTTGAGGAAAGATGAGATTTAACGCAACCTCGCGAATAATATCAGCGCACAGTAATTCTTCCCACTTGGCCAAAGAGAGAGGGAAAGAGATAGGGGCAAGACAGGGGCGGGGCAGGATGTTGACACCCACAGACATAGCATAACTTTCACAAAGAGACTTCGGTACACGTCTACTTAAGGTGTGTAACTACTTTTTGGGCTGAGTTGAGCCGACTAGCTCAGAACAAGCATATTTATATAGTTCATAGAGCATACTGTATGTAGCCTAGTACAGGCCAGATCAACGGGCCCTCATCCACAAATGTATAATAATAATAATAATAATAATAATAATAATAATAATAATAATAATAATAATTACGACAATTTCTATGGCGCCGTAACACGGCCATGCCGTTACAAGGGCGCCTTACAAGAGTATACTGAGATAAAGTTCTCAAAGTCGGGAGGGCTTATAATATAATATATAATATACAACCAGAATTGTAAGTTGTTCAGAAGACTGTGTTTGAATCACTGCAAATTAACCTGGAACGCATAATAGCCCGGTTTTGCTAGCATCCTCTTAAAAGATAGTGCTCACTGAGACAGTAGGCTTCTGCTATCATCCAAACTATTCCACAAGTCTACAACTTTTGCACTGAAGAATTTCTTACCTATTGTTCCTTTCGGCTACTGAAAGTAATGTAGCCTATTAATGTAGTCCTCGTGTCGCCTTGTTTGGTGCTAATTCAAAGAATCTCTCCCATTGCATTGCTTCTGCCAATTGCTTTCGTGGCCCGTTGCAAACATGGAGCAACAGGAAACTTTCACCAAGGGGGACTTTTGCCGAATTAGGTGCGCAGATGGCTATCTGTATGTGAATGTCTATAGTGCTTTTAGGGTATCTCTCAGAGGAGCAGGAACATGGCTGTCTTACATTTCCAAATGGATGCGCCTCTGTTATAGGTTTTTGCCTATCAGTCGCAACTTTTGGGATTTCCAGCGAAAGACAGTTCGAGAAAGATCCTCATTCTCCTGTGAAAGTATCCTGCGTTCCCTTGAGAGTTCATTCATTCCGTGGCTATTGTCGTTGCTATTGCTTCCTCCGCCTTCCACGCTTTCTCGTTCTCAATGAAAACCGCCTTTGCAGCTCCTCTGTCTCTCCTTCTCTTTCTCTCTCTCTCTCTCTCTCTCTCTCTCTCTCTCTCTCTGTTTGTCTCTTTCTCTCTCTGTCTGTCGCTCTATATATCTCTCTCTCTGTCTTTCTTTCTATCTCTCAATCTTTGTCTCTGTCTCTGTCTCTGTCTCTGTCTCTGTCTCTGTCTCTGTCTCTGTCTCTCGCTTTCTCTCTCTATATCTCTCTCTCTATCTCTGTCTGTCTCTATCTCTGTCTGTCTCTGTCTCTGTCTGTCTGTGTCTGTCTCTGTATGTCTGTCTCTGTCTCTGTCAGTCTGTCTCTGTCTGTCTCTGTCTCTGTCTGTCTCAGTCTGTCTCTCTCTATATCTCTCTCTCTATCTCTGTCTGTCTCTATCTCTGTCTGTCTCTGTCTGTCTGTGTCTGTCTCTGTATGTCTGTCTCTGTCTCTGTCTCTGTCTGTCTGTCTGTCTGTGTCTCTCTCTCTCTTCACTGCCATCTTCACTGCCATCTCTGGACAACCCCTCTGACACGCCGCAGCATTCATGAATAAGCTGTTGCTCTGCGCTTAGCTTTAGAGGTGTAGTTTACGATTATCTTTGTTGTTGCTTTAGGTTTGCCGTTGCTATGCTACAGCTGTAGCACAACAACAGCGAGTGCTACCAGCGACAACTGCGGTCCTCTGTTCAAACCATACAAAATGGCGATCGTCCAGAACTGTACGACAGTCTGTGCCTTGCAAAGACAAAAGGCCATACCGAAAAGTAAGTAAGATAAACGCTCTTCTCCTGTCATCTCTATTCTTTTCTTATATGCGACCATATAATTATATTCTATGAAAATCCTCACAACGTCGGTTAAACTATCAAAACTATGTTTGATATTGAGCTGGATTTGCTGAATAATAAGGTGAAAGTCGCATGCTTCTGTCTTATGCAGTAAGAATGTTACAATTTGTAATTCTATTCTATTTATGAACTTATAAACCACCTCTCAACCGCTAATCAGAGGCGCTCCCAGTGCGAAAAACCCCTCGAAGTAAAAAATAATAATGTAATGGAGATATAATGAATGTAATGAAGATATAATGATATGCAATGAATATCTTGGTCTCTTCGCAGCTACTTGGAGAAATCGTGAGTTAAAGTTCACCGTAACTGTGACCCAAACTAATTCGCTGCTCCTAGAGGATGGGAATGTTTATCTGTAGCTTATTCATTGGCCTCAGCGTGAAAAACAGTTAAATATGTAGTGACTGAGTCAGTTACTACTTTCTTTCTACAAAAAACTTTGAACCACGATAAGCGAAATGTTAATTGCAATGAAGACAGTTAATTTTGTCGCCATCATCAACTTTTCCATCAGCATTTACCTTAATGCAAAATGTTCGCTTCATTTTCCACTCAAACGTTTCACGTTACCATTGTTTGTCATATTGTTTACTCAGGAAAGAGGTCACTCGATATCATGAAATAAGTAAGAAAAATAATCGAACAAGCCGAAATTAATCGATTAAAGCTTTTAACAAATTAATCGATAGATTAATCGTTTAAATCCGCCACCCTAAATCATTCATACGACATCAAATCTCTCACCAGCTGCAGGTAGATGATGACACTCAGTAGGGTGTGACCGATTCTTGAATCGGAAATCGGTTTGCGCCGATTTTTGCCCTAGACCGATTAATCGGAATCGGCGCATCCCAGGACTACCTATACAAATACCAAAAGAAGTAATATTTTTGACAGAAAACAATTCTTTTTTCATTAATACAAAAATAGTAACCTGGTTTGGCGATCTTCTGCGGAAATCTTCATAATTGAAAGTCCGTGTAAAATAATAAAATTGTGAGTCGACACATCAACAAAATGGCGGATAGTCGTGCTTTTGAGTAACAAACAGTGCCTAGAACCAAATAAAAATGAATATTGCCGATTAATCGGATCGGATTCTAAATCGGCGAAAAGCAGGCGAACTAATCGGAATCGGAAATCAGCAAAAAATGCCAATTGTTCACACCTTAACACACAGCATGACGATGACATTCAGCATGACAATGACACTGCGTGACGATGACACTCAGCATGACGATGACATTCAGCATGACAATGACACTGCGTGACGATGACACTCAGCATGACAATGACACTGCGTGACGATGACATTCAGCATGACGATGACATTCATCTTGACGATGACATTCAGCATGACAATAACACTCTGCAGGACTACAAAGACCAACTGCCTATAAAGCCGAAAGAAGCAAACGTCGCCTCGGGGAAATGTTGGGCAGATAAAGCTTTCGGCGTACTTTCAATGTTACCTTGGAGGATGCAACGTCCAGCTTTTGTCGCAGGATATCATAATAAAATTGAAATAAACGGACTCAGACATCGAAACCTCTACACAAGGACATCTAGTTTGATTACTATCACAAAAAAGAATTAAAAAATATACGAGGAAGTTATTCTGATTAGGGTTCTGCCTTCTATCCTTCAGAGTGCTTTTCTCGTAAATTGACTTCTTTCGACTTTGTGAGGATTTCCTTATGCACGGTAATACCTCTGAAGCGCCTTTGTCGAAAGAAGATTATACCGGCTATGTTCGTCTGTGTCCGTTCCTATTCATCTTTATGTGTGTCTGTCTGTGTGTGTATGTGTCTGTCATTGTGTTTATATGTCTGTGTGTTTCTGTATTCGTCAATGTTAACGTCGTTACGTGTCCTTCTGTGACATCTACCCATAAACAGTCACAACCTTAGTCACAGTGAATTAGGTCTGGTCCATTGCTACAGTTGCTCGAGGCCTGATTCACCTGGAAAAGTCTTTCACCGGCCGAGCGTTTAGATGATGAAACTTGGCAGGACTAAAAGACCTACGAAGATAATACGCCCTTCACTGCAAGAAACAAACCCTGCCTTAGGGAAATCTAGGGCAGATAAAAGCTCTCAGCGTACTTTAAATAGCTTCAGGAGGCTTAATGCTCTTTGCTCGGTTACTGTCAGCTTATGGCCAGGAGTGTAGCTAGTTAAAGGCAGCAAATAGCGGGCATTTAGATTTTAGAAAACCTAAAGGGCACTCTGAGACTGGGGCTTTAGGACTTTTGTCTTTCATTAGAAGTGAAAGTATAAATGCGGATTTCGCTTTTCGTACTATTTTAAATTGCAATTAATTAGCATATCATGGCGATTCCTACCGAGCGGAGGGATTGAACGAGGAGACGTGATATAAATAGACAGACAGACAGAAAGACAGATAGATAGACACACACAGAGAGAGACAGAGAGACAGAGAGACAGAGAGACAGAGAGGCAGATTTAATGCGCCGTCATAGATCTCTATTCATCGTATGGCATAAAACTAAATATACAAACAACATAAATCCTAGAACCCTATTTTCTCTTTTCAGGAAGTAGCTTTTACGCTCCGGATCTGAAGTGCTAGTAGCAATGCTCCAGCAGTAGCAGTAGCAACAGAAATCGGGGGATGATCGAACAATGCTATTAAAATATCAATCTCCAGCAATTATTTAGAATGGCTAGGAAGATAAGACAGGTCAAGTAAGGTCGAGTAGGGTAGGGTAGGATAGGGTGACATGGGGTATGGTCAAATGGGGTATGGTAGGGTAGGGTAGAGTGGGGTAGGGTGGGGTAGGGTGGGGTTGGTAGGGTGGGGTATGGTGGCTTAGGGCAGGGTAGAGTGGGGTAGGGTAGGGTGGGGTAGAGTGGGAAAGGGTAGGGTATAGGGTAGGGTATAGGATATGGTAGGGTGGGGTAGAGTGGGGAAGGGTAGGGTATAGGGTAGGGTAGGGTAGGATAGGGTAGGGTGGGGTAGAGTGGGAAAGGGTAGGGTATAGGGTAGGGTATAGGATAGGGTAGGGTGGGGTAGAGTGGGGAAGGGTAGGGTATAGGGTAGGGTAGGGTAGGATAGGGTAGGGTGGGGTAGAGTGGGAAAGGGTAGGGTATAGGGTAGGGTATAGGATAGGGTAGGGGGTGGGGTAGAGTGAGGAAGGTAGGGTATAGGGTAGGGTAGGGTAGGATAGGGTAGGGTGGGGTAGAGTGGGAAAGGGTAGGGTATAGGGTAGGGTATAGGATAGGGTAGGGTGGGGTAGAGTGGGGAAGGGGTAGGGTATAGGGTAGGGTAGGGTAGGATATGGTAGGGTGGGGTAGAGTGGGAAAGGGTAGGGTATAGGGTAGGGTATAGGATAGGGTAGGGTGGGGTAGAGTGGGGAAGGGTAGGGTATAGGGTAGGGTAGGGAGGTAGGATAGGGTAGGGTGGGGTAGAGTGGGGTGGGGTAGGGTGGGTACGGTAGGGTAGGGTAGAGAAGAGAAGAGTATGGTAGTGTAGGGTAGGGTAGGGTAGGGTGGAGTAGGGTAGGGTGGGGTAGTGTAGAGCAGGTGTCATGTTCTTAGACTGATGTGATCATGCCTGCTCTTCAATCGAATGATCCTTCTATCAGGCGTCTTAACAAATTTAATGTGTTTCCTTTAGACTTGTACTTCTTTCAAGAGACGCCGAGGGATTTCAGGAATGGCGGAACATTCAGATGCGTCTCGACGAAGGCAAAGAACAGTTAGGGAGGGAGAGAGGTCGGATAAGAGAAGACAACACGTGAGACCATTCAGCAGAAAATGGATTTATGTTCTACATAGGAAGAGAAGGAGAGAGAAAAAACACAGCAATCAAGCGGAGTAATACCGGCAGAGATTAACTGAGACATACTTCCAGTAGATTGTTCATCCGCACGCCTCTGCGCCTCCAAAGCACTCCTCTCCGACGGCAGAGAAAGATCAGTGATACTATAGGAGACAGAAACAGAGACAGACGTAGAGACAAAAACAGATACAGAAGCATACAAAGACGGGTCCTTCGTCGGTTGCTAATTAATTGGCCAACAACCGACGGAAGAATCTGAAGCAACGCCAAATGAAACCCTGCTTCACACAAGCACCAACGCCGATATATATCTTAGCGACTTAGTTGACACTCGATGTACTGTACGTGTGTAGTAATACATTATACACATGTATCCTCATATATACACTGTATACATAATATTACATATACTGTATATATATATATATATATATATATATATATATATATATATATATATTGCATTAAGATGCAGACCATATAAATATATTCAAAATATACAGGCCTAAATATATACAAAATATATAAATATATAAGAGCATTTGCGAGATACTTAAAATGTGCCGTATTGACTGATTGAGGCTGTCGTATACAATGTAAACACTGTGTCCTGATAGGCTGATACATACCTACATAAATAGTTATATAAATATGCTGTATTTGACTCTGGCTCGATGTCTATATATAGGCTTATATATTGCATATAATACTGTTATATATATATATATTATATATATATAATGTAGGCATATTAGATCTATATATATGCATGCGTTCAGATAAATAGGTATAATGTGTATAAGCATACGACAGCCTCAATCAATCAATCGGAATTTATGTAGCGTCCCTACAAGATCTCTACACGGAGGCGCTCCCGACCCAGGCCAGGCCAGGCCAGGCCAGGCGGAAGAGATAAGTCTTGAGCAGCTGATAGAACGGATAGGAGGGAACCCTGGGGAGGAGACGCATCTCCAGTCCGTTCCATGTCGTTGGGTCGATTACAGGGAATGCCCGGCGCTGCATAGTAGGTGTGCGAGCAAAAGGAACAGCCAGATCTCACCAGACCAAGGAGGAAATCCTAAAGGAGATGTGCGTTGGGGGACTGGGAGCCAGTGTAGAACCTCCCGCATGTAGACTAACTAGATAACCCTGTGTTTGATTAGTTGCGTAGTAATTCAATTGTTAACCTTTGTTGCAACCATTGATATTTTGCAACCAGTGCTATATTGCAAAGATTGTTCCTACATTACGACCATCTCTGCGTAACATCCATACCTATACGGTATACCTGAAAACCATTCCTGCCGGAAAACCATTCTTACATGACAGCCATTTTAACGTGACAGCCATTACGACCTGAAAACCATTTATTTGTGAGAACCTTTGAACCATACCTACCTGAAAACCATTCCTGCGTAAGAAGCATTCCTACATGTCAACCATTCGTACATGACAACATATTCGTATACGTGAATGAAAGAAATATATTAATAATATAAACGCACAGAAATCTCTGCGCGCGCGTGTGTGACTATATCTGTGCGTGCTGTTACGGTCTTTGCCTGTTAAGCTGTTTCGCCATGGACAATATGGCTTACGTCATTCTATGTCGTCATAGCAACGCGAGATAATGCACAGGACGACATGTGGAATTGTGGATCCTTCTTCGTGTCTATAAGGGAATGGGGAGGGGATGGGGAGGAGGGAGGGAAGGGAGGGAGGGAGGGGAAGGGAGGGAGGGGGAATGGGAAGGGCAAGGGCAAGGGAGGGAGGGACGGAGGGAAAGGGAGGGAGGGAGGGACGGAGGGAAGGGAGGGAGGGAGGTACGGACGGCCGGGAGGGACGGCAGAGAAGTAAGAGGAGGGAGAGAGGGAGGGAGGGAGAGGGAGTGACTGACATTATCATTACCCTCGGACGGACGGAGGGAAAGAGGGAGGGGAATGGGGAGAGGAAGGGAGGGAGGGAGGGAAAGGGAGGGAGGGACGAAGGGAGGGACGCAGGGGAAGGGAGGGAGGGAGGTACGGACGGCCGGGAGGGACGGCAGAGAAGTAAGAGGAGGGGAGAGAGGGAGGGAGGGGGAGAGGGAGTGACTGACATTATCATTACCCTCGGACGGACGGAGGGAAAGAGGGAGGGGAATGGGGAGAGGAAGGGAGGGAGGGAAAGGGAGGGAGGGAGGGAGGGACGAAGGGAGGGACGGAGGGAAGATAGGGAGGGAGGTACGGACGGCCGGGAGGGACGGCAGAGAAGTTAGAGGAGGGAGAGAGGAGGGAGGGGAGAGGGAGTGACTGACATTTTCATTACCCTCGGACGGACGGAGGGAAAAAGGGACTTACCCTCGGACGGACGGACGGAGGGAGGGAGCACGCATGATCGCCGTGAGAGACGTGGGGAGGGAGGGACGTTGAAGGGACGGACGGGAGAGAAGTACGGGGGGAGGAACGGACGGACGGTGGTAGGGAGGGAGGAAGGGAGGGAGGGAGGAACGGACGGACGGTGGTAGGGAGGGAGAGGGAGAAGACTTATGTCAATCATAGCATGAGAAGACGCATCTCTTGACATTTTCAAATTGTTTTTAACCGTCTTAGGACGGGCCAACATCTAGTATATTATAATTATTTATATATATCCAGCCTATATATACATAAAGCGAGACAGACAGACAGACAGAGACAGGCAGACAGAGAGACAGAGACAGACAGACAGACAGAGAGAGCCAGTGACAGAGACAAAGATACAGAGAGACAGAGAGATTCCTACGTGACAGCCACACTTGCGATACAACTCTTCCGAACCGACAATCTTTACTGTATACGAGACACCTTTCCTACGTTACAACTCTTCCTCGGTGGTAGTTTCAGTTTAACGACACTGTGCGCCCTCCTCCTTTATCCAGGCTTGGGACTGGCACTGCCAGAGTACGACCTGTGACGGAGTTTCTTCCTGGGTGACTTTCATTTCTAGGTTAGACCTTTGCTGCTCTGTTGACCAATCCGTGGTCTTCACCTGTGCCACTGCAAGACGAATGTTTTCGGCGCCCACAGACATTAAATTTCACGACTTTTCCAGTTCCATTCATCCGCTTTCGTCGTCGCAATTATCGGCTGAGAATCAGCGACACTTGCGCCACCTGAGCTCTGATTGGACGAAGCTCAACTGGCAGATTGCTAATCCACGTGTCGTCGTCACCTGCTTTGTGCTCTATGGCGTTTCGCACCTGACACAGCTCCAGTCTCTGTCTCTGTCTGTCTTTCTCGATGTCTCTCTGTCTCTGTCTATCTGTCTGTCTGTTTGCTTGTCTGTTACTCTCCTCTGTCTGTGTGTGTGTCTGTCTGTCTGTCTCTGTCTGTCTCTGTCTGTCTCTTTCTTTCTTTCTTTCTCTCTCTGTCTCTCTCTGTGTCTCTTTCTTTCCACCTATCTCTCTCTGTCTCTCTCTTCATTTTTTTTCTATTTCTATCTATCTATCTATCGATCTATATATATATATATATATATATATATATATATATATATATATATATATATATATATATACACACGGTGATTCAATAAAAAGTAAGCCAAACTTTATAAACAAATATTAAAGCTTGAACTATATTTTATTAATAATATTTTAATAATAAAAACATGCACACACTTACTTTTCATTTTATTGACTTCTGGTTTTTATTTCCTACTCAAAAAGCAGACGATAATACAATTAAAAACATAAACAAGAAACTAGCAATTTCCGAAAAAAAGCCTTTTAGTAAGGAAGATTTACACATGATAAAAGGTTTGAGGGAATCCAAGAATTACAGCAGCCGTCAATTTCTACAAGAGTCTCTAGAAAACACTGGACCAGAAGCGGATTAGATAAATTGCTTCGAAAAATTAGCGGAACATGGTCAGTCGACCGCGTCATTGGTAGTGGCAGACGAAGGTCATCGCGCACTGAAGAAAACGTTGCCCAATGGCGCCAGCGCCTCCAGGCTTACGTGCAAGCAGAAGGAGAACATTTTGAACATCTTCTATAATTAAATGATTAAACCATACTACTGAGAGTTTCTTCACAAAAAAATTTAATACTGTTTTCATGTTAGAAGTACTTATATGAAATACAAAGTTTGGCTTACTTTTTATTGAATCACCGTGTATATATAAACACCTATCTATCTCTATTAATCTCTTAACTCCGCCATTGTTTGCACTCTGACAGTGCCAGTCCCAAGCCTGGATAAAGGAGGAGGGCGACGCTAATGATCTTTGTTATCACACAGTTTCGTTAAACTGAAACTACTACTATTTATATCTTATTTTTCCTCTCTCAGTCATTCTTTCCCTCTTTCTATGTCTGTCTCTGTCTGTCTTTCTCTCACTCTATCTCCCTCTCTCCGCTTCCTTCCCGGAAAATAGGAACACATAAACAGTCAAATATAATCTAATAATAGTTTTCTCTAATGTGATCTAATCTAGTCTACCGATTCAGTTTTAGTGTTGCGTAAATTAAAGTAACAAAACATTCTATATATACTATGTAGGCTAGTGCCTTCTAATAATAACGCTGCTTTCAATCTAATAATAACGCTGCTTTCAATCTAATGTAGTCTTTCAATCAATTGTAATTTCATCTGGTGCAATTCAATCCAATACTTTTTAATTAAGATGTATGTGCACCTGAGTGCAGTTATGCACACGGTGTAATAGAGAATATACTTACTTACTTACTTAATAAGGTTTATAATCCAAATGAATAGTAGTCTAGTTGCCTAGTCACTGGAACGCCGGTCGTTTCTCTGCCTCGGTGGTCCGACCACCTGGTTTCATTTCTACCTAATTGCGGCTTCGCTTTGGAGTGCGATGGGTTACTTCTGCTACTTTAGACACCGGTGCTGCAAAAGGGATCATTTAGTGACAAGTAATTAGTAATTCTTCGTAATCGTAATCGTAATCTCCAAACTTCTAAAGCGCCACTCGAAAGCCAAGCGCAGGGCACCAGCTTATTCACGAGCGCTGCATCTAATCAGAGGGGTTGTCCAAAAGAGTAGTCCGAGGGAGGTCCGAGTCCGGTTTCCAGGGGATCAGAGATCTAATATTCCGACATCTGTCTTCTGGTATCATGAGCCTCACGTATCTCTATTGTTCTCTCCGGCCCGATTGTAATTTGGAAATGCTCGAGGGCTTTGGTTGATGCCGTCCAGGGTATTACGAACCCTCGCTATAGTTGTTTCCCTATTATTATATAGGATTTTATTAGAATAGTGCCAAATTGCTAATACGCCATTCTATTGGAAGTAAAATCTAATGATTAAATTATGAGAATTGCGTCTGTGTGCTCAGTTTAGATAGAACTGCCCTAAAAAACTATACAGGATTGACATTTCTGGTTCCCACACTGATTTCCAATTGCATTGGTTCCCACAGACTTCCAATTGCATTTGTTCCCGCAGTGATTTCCAATTGATCTGTTTCCAGCTGTTACTCCAGATTGACCTGGTCCCCGCTATATCACCACCACCACTAATATACCCATCTGCACATAATAGCTCCAGCTCAGTCGAAATTGCTGGATCGCGAGACTGTAATGGAATCTTCATCTATCACTTCAAATTCCTGCGAAGAGAGAGCACTTCGATAATGACACAAGTCGAATGCCACCAGGGCTTTTTTGTCCCCATCAGTCTGCCTGCCTGCCTGTCTATACATGTATGTCCGTCTGTCTGTTCGTCTATCTGTATGTCTGTCTGTCTGTCTGCCCGCCAGCCGTCTGTCTGTCCGCCCATCCGCCCATCCTAACTGTCCGTCCTACCGCCTGTCTGCGTGCCTGTCTATATGTCCGTCTGTATGTCTGCCTGTCTCTCTCTCTGCCCGTCCGTCCGTCTGTCTGTCTGTCTGTCCGTCCTTCCGTCCGTCTGCCCGTCCGTCCGTCGGTCCATCTGTCTATCTGTATGTCTGTCCTTTCTTCCGTTTCTCTGTATGTGTCTGTCTGTCTGTCCGTCCTTCCGTCCGTCCGTCCGTCTGCCCGTCCGTCCGTCTGTCTATATGTCTGTCTGTCCTTTCTTCCGTTTCTCCGTCTGTGTATGTGTCTGCCTGTCTGCGTGTCTGTCAACCGGAGGGTATAATCTGTCACCCGTTCCGCCAGATGTCGTCTGGACTTGGTTTTCTTTAAGAACGTAGTCACGTAGCGTTGAACCGTTACGAGAAGTCGAGAACGTTCTTCCACTCTTCTGAATCGTCAATCGACCGCTCAATAAGACAATAACTATGCATGGCACGTCTCATCTGATTAGCGTAACTGCATCGCAACAGACGCCATCAGCCATTTAGGTCAGGCCTACATATATTAATAATAATGTATCAGTTATATAAATAGCATATGCCAATCATCTTCGATATGGCGGCGTCGTTAACCCTAGAACTACCAACATGTTTTGCACCTGCTGACTACCATACCATTTATCATTGTGATGCATGAATAAAAGTTAATCCTTTTAAATTTGTTTCCTTTCAAGTACGGATAGCTTCTTTTCACATTTATCTTAAAACCTGCCCTGTCCTATTACTCTGTGTCCTGGAATAATGCAGGACAATGCATACCACTTTAGCGGTTTTCGAACACTAGCCTATGAAAACGAGCGTAGCATTGTCTCAAGCTGCAAACAGAGAGTACAGTTTTCGTGACTCTCAGACGTTTCTTACAGTTCTTCATTGTATTGTATATTGTATTGTATTAAAACATTTAAAAGCGCCTATAGTAGGGTGTACCGACTACCGTTCAGCGGCAGTGAGGCACTCCCAGTGCGCAAGGCCAAGAGAGAAGAATTCTGAAGAAATAGGTTTTAAGCAAAGCGAAGGAGGAGAAGGGATCACCAGCTAGAATTTGAGAGCGAGTAGAATGGTGTCTAACAGAGTCATCTGTTCTTGAGACAACTTTTGCACCAGACCCAATCTGGCAAGAAGTTGTCACATATAACGTTTCAACCTGAACCTTGAAAGTCTTGCACAAGGTAAACAAAAACACACGTAGGCCTACGGTACTCCTTGGTTTTGCTCTCTTTCTTGACCTTCTTGTCTCCCAGTATAAAATTTCCAGATGATGTCTTGCTGTCAGTTGCTTAATCTTTCTCAAACAGCATCTCATATTTACACATTTTTGACAATTTCTATTAGGCAAATTTAGTTCCTATTAAATAGGAATTAAATAATTTAGTTCCTATTAAATAGGAACTAAATAAACCACTGGGGTCATTTTGACCCCATATTACTATGCTAAATGTTAGCATCGTAATACATGGGGTCAAAATGACCCCAGTGGTTTTTAGTGTTGCAAGTCGTTATGAGCGCCACCTGGTGAGATAAAATGGTACAGCGTAGGCGTGAGGACATAGCACGTGATGACTAGAAAGGATTGGTTGCTCGTCTAATGCGTTTGGCGCCAGAACTTAGACTATAAAATTAATATGGCCGTATAGCGTGTAGAGTTCAGACTGGCTTTGGAGACTGACTTCTGTTGGAAAGTGGCTGTGCAGATTGGATTTGGAATCCTTTTGTTGCGCTAGTCTATCGTGTTTGCTACTGCTTCTCTAGTCTCCCTCTGAGACGACATTTGTATATTTTGGGATCGCGTCGTTGGAATCTTCTGTTTGGATAGACGGTTCGTTTTGACTGATGTTTGTGTTTCGTGTTGACTTTCTTGGATGCTCCGCCGTTCTTTGTAAATAGATAATAAATCGTGTTTTATCTAGAACCTGCATGGGCTCTCAAGCAGCTTCTTTCTAGACTAACACGCCACAAAATGTATGTAGGCCTATGTATAATTGTATATATGTATGTTTGTATATATGTGTAACTATGTATGTTTGCATATATGCATGACACGGGTGCGTTGTGTAAAATTTTATGTCGCCCCTAGCGAAATGGCTGGTACTCATCCGGCTACGCCGGACTCGCATAACAGGAATACCAACACCGCTGATGATACACGAACTTTTATATGGGACTGATGCGTAGGCCTATACTTGAAATGAGTTCAAATGACTCCAGGCAACATTCCCACGATTGCGGCCGCTCATGATCTTCGGAGACAATTTTGACTACAAGATTAATACGATTAGACTATACGTGGGTCGCAATCGTAGAAACATTCACAAAATAACTAGATAATAAATTTGATATAAGTGGTCCACTATTACTGGATTGAATCGCAAATACAGAATCCGGGACAAACATAGGCTATTAGTTTTAGCGCATTTTTACGTTCGCACGCTTGTCGATGTCGCTTTTTTATCGAAAATAACGTTGAATTTTCGTTAGTGTTATTTTAGTTATAGGCCTAGTTATAGTTGTAGTTAATGATATTATATAGTTACAGTTATAGTTATCTTTAACGAAATCATTTTGTTTTTAACGAACATTTTCGTTAACATTATCGTTAACGAGATCACGCTGAGCAAATTTCCAGACAGGCCAAAAGATAGTTGCAACCGTTCAAGATGTATCTCATCATAGTTCACAGTGTAAAATGCCGCGCCAACGTCAAAAAGTGCCAGTAAAGTTGTCACCTCCATCCAGTGTGATTCTCGTTAACGATAACGATAACGAAAATGTTCGTTAACGAAAATAAAATGATTTGTGTTAACGATAACTATAACTATAACTAAAAAATATCATTAACTATAACTATAACGAAAATAACAATAACTAAAATTCATCTTTATTTTCGTTAATACAAAAAATAAAAATAGGAAGGGCAATATAGACGCTTCGACATAAATGAGAACGAAAAATGTGATATTTTTATTATGCAATTTGTCAGTTACTTTGGAAACTCGTGTATTCATAAAGCTGAATGCACCCATGCTTCAACGACTTTCAAAGCTCTGAGCAAATTGTGAAACAGCGTGTTAATGCGCACAATTTTGCTTATAGCCTTAATTATTGTAACTAAGTAGTAACTAAAATTAACTAAAATAAAATCCATTAACTATAACTATAACTATAACTAACAAATAATACTAACTATAACTATAACTAAAATAAAAACCATTAACTATAACTGTAACTATAACTAAAATAAAATCTGTAAGGAGAATCACACTGCCTCCATCATCAGGCTCCATGCCTACTATTCCTGTAGGCTAATTATTTCCCTCTATAAATTCCTTTAAAAAAATTGATATCGGTAAAAGTAAAAACAATTTTGGTAAGAAATTTTTCTGCGTTATTTCATTAATGATAGTATTATTAAAACGACTACCAAAAGTAGGCCTAACCATTGAAATCGTTTTTGTGTCAAAATTTTACATGTCCCTCTTCCTGTATGCCTAATTATGCCGAATGACATTTGCTGCATAACTTTCATCAGTTTATGATCTGATCTCTTTCTTTTAATTCTAGAAACTGAACTTTTCTCCTTGTTTCAGGAAATGAAGTTTAGACTGACGTAGACATCATGATCTTGTCCTGTAGTGTGGCCGACTAAGTCGTCTAATCCTATAGGCTCCTATGGCTTATCTGAAGTAATTTCTTAGACTGATTTCGTAAATGGTAATAATTATGAATTTAAAAAAAACAGATAGCTAATTGTTTAATTACTTTTGATTACCGGAAATTACGAAAGAAAGCAGAATGACGATTTGAAATTGTATAGACTGGTTTCATAGTTACCTAGAATTCGTTCGTACTTATAAAGGTCAGCAGAGGTAACCAATAATATTATTTAGGTCAAACGCTTGGAGACGATGCCAGGCAAGGCAATGAAATACATATCCTCTAAATTACTCTGCACGATATCTTAATTCTCATGTCGAAGTAAGACGAGGGATGCCTCGTCTTGCCTCGTCTAGAGAATAACGACGAGGCATTCGCCTCGTCTTGCCTCTTATTGGCTACGGGCCTGACAATAGGGTGATAGGGCTTTTTGTAACATCAGTCATTCTCTTACTAATGAGATATGGTTGCTTGAGCAATAACTGGTCCTTGATAAGACAGTGCGAATGTAGCGATGTAGGCCTATGGTATATCGTCATTTGATCTAAAAAGCTCCAGAGGTTCAAGACTATTTCTTCTACATTATTGCACGTTCTTCTTCTTCATCAAATGCATTGGGTCGCCTTGGTAAACTTTATTGGCTTCCTGTTGACTGGCAAATTAATTTTAAGATTGCATGTCTTACCTTATAAGGCCAAGAATGCCAGCCTTCCGACGTATCTTAAAAACCTTAATGCATTGCTAATTATAAATCGAACTCTTACACTGTTGCTGATACTGACTTGTTGCTGGAACCCGGGTCCAAGACAATTACAGGATCACGTGACTTCAGCTGCTGTTCACCTCGTATTTGAAATCATCTGCCAAAAACCCCAAACTAGCCCCAAACACGTTGATTTGATTGATTTGTAATAAGCAATTTATTAGACACGCCGGAAAGGAGATTTTTCTGGGCCGACATGCAACTGAATAAGACATGCAATTTTAAAACCACTCATCAAGACTCATTATTTTACTCAGACCGTTTGCATGACTCCCTCGATTGCTTTTAGCAAACGTACATCTGCGTTTCTTAAATTTAGATTGACCGACACAAGACACGTAATGGTTGCTTTGGATAAATAAGGACATATTTCTATGTATGTAGGGATGGAAAGGATGACTGAATGAATGGATGGATGGATGGATGGATGGATGGATGGATGGATGGATGGATGGATGGATGGATGGATGGATGGATGGGTGGATGGGTGGATGGATGGATGGATGGATGGATGGATGGATGGATGGATGGATGGATGGCTATATGGACGGACGGACGGACGGACGGACGGATAGATGGATGGAATGTGCTATAATAATTAGTTTATGTAACGCCCTTACTTAAAAGAGCTGACTAGTGTGGATGTTATTAGTTAAGCAGGTAGCAGCCATCGCCCGCGACTGTTTCCACGTCGACCCTGCGATCGCCAGTCTGGGCTTCGACTCTTCGGTCGGGTGTCGATGGTGGACGAACGAGCAGGACAGATTCACGGCCCTCTACTGTTTCTGTGACACCGACCTCTGCAATGGGTCACCACCGCCGCCAACGACGACGGTCTGTCTACGGTTCGACGCCCAGCTCTTCACATCCTCCACTGGGATGATGGTCGTTGCAGCAGCGGTTGCTACGGTAACGGCCAGATGACATACATATATACTGACTGATCTATAACTCGACCAAGGCCGTTGGGAGATTAGCCGGAGATTAGCGATAACCATCTGTTAATTACACAAGAGAAGATTATGTTCTTATTAGGCAAATACATCACTTGCTTCTCTCCTCCTCTCCAATCCGTTGTCCTGTCCTTTCCCAACCTATCTGATGTCCTCTCCTCTTCTATCCGATGTCCTCTTCTCTCCTATCGGCTGTCCTCTCCTATCCACTGTCCTCTCCTATCCACTGTCCTCTCCTATCCGCTGTCCTCTCCTCTCCTATCCGCTGTCCCTCCTTTCCTTTCCTATCCAGTGTCCTTTCCTATCCGCTGTCCTTTCCTCTCCTATCCGCTGTCCTCCCCATCTCCTATTCGCTGTCCTCTCCTCTCCTATCCGCTGTCCCTCCTTTCCTTTCCTATCCAGTGTCCTTTCCTATCCGCTGTCCTTTCCTCTCCTATCCACTGTCCTCTCCTATCCGCTGTCCTCTCCTCTCCTATCCGCTGTCCCTCCTTTCCTCTCCTATCCACTGTCCTCTCCTATCCGCTGTCCTCTCCTCTCCTATCCGCTGTCCCTCCTTTCCTTTCCTATCCAGTGTCCTTTCCTATCCGCTGTCCTTTCCTCTCCTATCCACTGTCCTCTCCTATCCGCTGTCCCTCCTTTCCTCTCCTATCCACTGTCCTCTCCTATCCGCTGTCCTCTCCTCTCCTATCCGCTGTCCCTCCTTTCCTTTCCTATCCAGTGTCCTTTTCTATCCGCTGTCCTTTCCTCTCCTATCCACTGTCCTCTCCTATCCGCTGTCCTCTCCTCTCCTATCCGCTGTCCCTCCTTTCCTCTCCTATCCACTGTCCTCTCCTATCCGCTGTCCTCTCCTCTCCTATCCGCTGTCCCTCCTTTCCTTTCCTATCCAGTGTCCTTTCCTATCCGCTGTCCTCCCTTTCCTCTCCTATCCGCTGTCCTCTCCTATCCGCTGTCCCTCCGTTCCTTTCCTATCCAGTGTCCTTTCCTATCCGCTGTACTCCCTTTCCTCTCCTATCCGCTGTCCTCTCCTCTCCTCTCTCCGCTCCTCTCGCATCTAACATGCCTGCCCTCTCACCTATCCCATCTTCTCCCCTTCTCTCTTCTGCTGCTTCCTGCATTCTCTTATCTCGACTCCTCTTCGTTGTCTCTGGCTTTGCCTATACGTCCCTTTCTTGGTTCCTCTCCTGTCACTCTAGAGATTCGTTTCTGTCTTTGTGTGTCTCACTTGATGTCTTCTCTTCTGTCCTGCCCTCATCACGTGGTTGTACGCTTCTGTTCTTGTCATTACCTCGAGATATTAAACAGATATTTTTACAGTAATTGTTACGACTAATAACAACGACAAAATAACAGGGACTAAGACAACTGGACTAAACAGTTTAGTCTAGTATAACTTAGTATAACAATAACTTAGGCTTAATATTTGTAGTCTATGTTACTAAGTTGTTTTTGTTTTATGACATGGCTTCATAATGCTACTCTAAGCTTAAGCCTAATACTTGTAGTCTGTTATTAAGTTGCTTTTGTTATGATAATTATGGCTTCAAAATGCTACTCTAAGCTTAGGCCTAATACTTGTAGTCTGTTATTAAGTTGCTTTTGTTATGATAATTATGGCTTCAAAATGCTACTCTAAGCTTAGGCCTAATACTTGTAGTCCATGTTCTTAAGATGTTTTTTGTTATGACATGGCTTCAAAATGCTAGTCTAAGTTTAGACCTAATATTTTTAGTCTACGTTATTAAGTTGTTCTTGTTGTGATAATTATGGCTTCAAAGTGCTACTCTAAGCTACTTCAAAGCGGATATCTTGAAAATTTCATTCGCATTGTATAAAATTAATGTCAAGCGTAGGCCCTATAATTTGCAACTTGTCTCGCAGCCTAAAGCAAGGGGTCCAAAGGATCCTTATCAAATGCAAACTTGTAGGATATACCGCAGTTTGTTAACCAGTTATAGCCTTATAGGGCCTTGTTCTCTAAGGCCTACCCTGCTGTTAGTTGACTGTGAGGCGCCCTTGTAACTAAATTAATGTCAAGCGTATAATGCCAGTTATATACACACATGCATATATATGTGTGTATATATATATATATAGTTATATACACACATGCATATATATATATATGTGTATATATATATCATATGTAGGCCCTATATATTATATATATACTCCACTAAGCAGGCTGTGTTATGGCGCCATATTAAATTGTCACTGTTATTATTATTATTATTATTATTATTATTATTATTATTATTATTATTATTATTATTATTATTATTATTATTATTATTATTACCTCAGGCGAAGGCTGCCAGTTCGCTTACAGAAAGGAAAGCAATATTACCTGTAGGCCTAATATCGAGTAACGCAGTGTAGGCCTAACTTAAAATTATTGACCGATAATAAGTTGGTCTGTTAGCTCGGAGGTTCTCCCGGTTCCGTTGTGGTGAAAGCGGATAGCTTTCGATCAGATCAGATCACATCACAATATTTTGGCACTGCAACGTAGGCCTAATTTGGTAGATTGGGTCTGACAGCTATAAAACCTATACAATTTCATGTATGGCCAATAAGTATATATATAGTTATATAGACACATGCATATATATATATGTGTGTGTGTGTATATTATATGTATATATATTATATATATACTCCACTAAGCAGAATCGCGCTTTCTCGATGGTGAGCCTTCGACCTGGAATGGCCTCTCACGTGTGCTTCACCCCTTTCCCAGGACCCTCTCTCCGACGTTCTTTTCTCATCTAAGACCGCTCTTTTTAGCCCTACTCAAGTCGGAAGTACCTAAGTAGTTTTCCTGAAGAGACGCTATATAAATGTTCGGAATGAATGTATCTATATAAAGGCCGTGTGAAAATGCGCTCGCTACGGGGTTCTGCCGCAGCACGTAGTAGGCTACTTAGTCATTCCCGTCCAGATTTGCACATCGGTCAAAGCAGCTTCTTCGCCCGTCGGTCCACGGACCGTCTTCCGACCAGTCATCCCACGACATCCCTAGTCGTCTCTGACGGTCACCGGTCAAGTCTTCCCCTTGTGTCTTCCCTTCTCCCCTGAGGAAACCAATTCATCACGTGGATGGCTCTTCCATCCTTGTCCATAAACAAACTACATACCGTATCCCCATCAATTTTAATCTCCTTAATTCAGCCACAGTAGGCCTACCTAGGGCCTATAATTGTCTACACGTGGACAACGGTTTCAATGGCTCGTTAAACGGCATCTTGCTACAGGGTTAACTCCGCCAGTGCCCGTATTACCGTTGGTGCCAGTCCCAAGCCTGGGTAAAGAAGGAGGGCAACGTTCACGCCCCTGGCAGCCTTAAGATGTCGTTAAGCACTACTGCTACACGGACCAGAATGGCCGAGCATTGAGTGGTAGAACTACAGAAAGTATAGGTAGGTCTACTGATTAGTCTTCCGGTCCTACACGGCAAAAGGAAGAATGATCAGACCTTTTCCAGCTGGGGTTTGGATACGGATTGAAGGTCGCCGGATTTAATCACTTTCTAGATTTATCGGTTTCTTTATGTACGACACCACTTCGACATTTAAAGCGTCATCCACACTGGCACTGGCCAAACTGGCCACTGAATACAGGTGGCAGACTGATTAGATGGCTCGTAAAAAGGCATCTTAATTAAAAAAAGGTGTTCTATTCGCACGTGCACACACACACATTCCCCCCCCCACACACACACCCACACAGGTTTCGCTTCCAAAACATGTCCGTAGCTTTTATCATGTACTCACGTACGTACAGATGGGCAGGGGGTTTAGGGGGTGATGAAAACACTCTGGCACAAAGAGCAGAAGATCAGCAGACGTGGGATCGATTCCTGCTACCTTCCCAAAGGTCGACTCAGCATTTCATTCGCTAGATGGCATTGGTAAAATGAGCAGTAGGAAGTGATGGGCGCCTTGCATGGCTGCCATACAGTTATATTCGAATCCTGTAATAAATTGTGATCATCCGTTCATACTATGAATTGTAATCATACTACGGTGCGTCAGTTTGAACTAATAAATGTAGATTATATAGATAACAGTCGGACCAAGCAAAGTACATGTACAACTTAAACTATACAGCAGGAGCATTTACCACCGATTTATTTGTACATCATAATGTATACAGTAAACATGAGGCCTAAGCACTTATCACTGGTGTAGACATAGTTACACTGTGTACAGGTTTATTTACTCATGCAGAACCATCATCCTAGCAGATTCAGCCATACGAATGAGAACCTCAGCGCTACATTCTGTAAGAGACCGCAGCAGACGAAGCAGACGTCTCCCACCTTTGTATGACATGGCCGAGAAAATCAAGTCGCAAACATTTAATATGCATTACCATCTGACGTCTGGGTTTGATCTCTCTTCAAAGACCGCCATCACCCAGACAACATAACAATGCCATTTAGGTCAGGAGATCTAACAATGCTTCAGAAGATATATGTGTCACAATCCAAGAAAAGGTACCAAGTCTTAGTTCACAGTTTCGTCAGAAACCAGCCTGAAAGGACGTTGGGGTCTATTTTTAGCCAAAAAATTTTATTGCCTCATCGTTATTATACATATTTGTAGTGTATTACTACGCGTCTAATTTTATCTTCGGAATTTCCGTTCGCTTACAATCCCGTAAAGTTTATAGTGTGGTAAAAGGTACCAAGTCTTAGCCTGCAAAGATTCGCTGTCTACAGAGCTAGGGAACTATATTTCGTGCAGCGTAAGGACATTATGTTTACTTGTCAGCTTGTTTGCTAATAATTTTTTTACAAACTGTTGAATAAGTTTGCCTTAAAGCAACATTATTGTCACATTGTGTGAGTTTATAGTGGTTTCATTTTCGCTTGACGTCCTAAACAGTGCACGACCACAGCCACGTAAGTTTCTAGCTTAAACATCATTCGTTTTACGATGTTTATAACGTACGGACAAGCAATTTTAAGCGTGCGAGTTTGCATTCGAGTCCTAGTGGCTGTCCATTCTAATAATTTTGGTTATGCGTAATATTGCTTAATAGGTAAACCAAAAAATTTAGCGATTGATGATCGCAACAGAAGACAGTACAAGACAAGTTGGGAAGTCACTGATGCTAAAACTAGTCCTCCTGCCTGAATTACTCTGACATTACTGGTCTGCCTATTGAGTAGGAACTGTGAAGTAGCGCTATAGGCCTACTAACTGTTGTCATGATTGAATGAATGAACATTGACTCTGTTTTCAATGTGAAAGCTGGTTTCTGCGACTGCTCTTTTTCATGCGCTGTAGAAATATACAGGCTTCCCATAATGTCTCCTTGTGTGAAAATTTCATGTCGTAATTGTTCACCAGGTCCATCAAGAACAGTGAGGAGGAGGTGGCACGAGTCTTGAATCATTTTTCACATCTGGGATCATCACTAACCACTGCTGATAGTCTCCTAGCAATTCAAGACTATTTTGCAGATCGAGAAATAGGAAATGACGAGACCAGTGACGAAGGTGAAGATATCACACATTCTAATACACAAGAGAGTGAGTTGCATCCTAGTACATCAGCTGCCAGTCCTGATCATACAATCGTGGCAGATGAGACTGTGCCTGATTTGATAACATTTGAACCTGTAAATTTGACACCACAACACCTATTCACAGAACTTCTTCAGTCAGAAGATGAAGCAACGGTAAGGCAGTTTTTGGAGAAAGGATGTGGCTGTCAAAAAGGACCAGATGGAAAAGGTTGCTTGACACAATTCAGTTTACTGGATATTATTGACAATAGACTGAACTGCTTTGAGTTGGACTATCAAAGTGAAAATGAAAATCGACTGCCAACCCACATTGTCTACCATCAGTAGTTGCTCCAAAAGGCTTGACACCTGAAAGACAGTGGTACTTGTATGAATCCATACGCCCTTTCGTACCAGAGAGGGCAAAAGACATACTTTGTCCTAAACCAACCTGTGAATGACAGACTTTCGGGCAGGCTAATGCCAAGAAGTTAGAAGCTGTGGCAGCAGCATCAGTGAAGAAACAGAATGAGAAACAGAAGAAAAGGAAAAAGACAAAGGAAGTTGCAAATGAAGATGAACTTGAAGATGAAGTTTCAGTGCCACTGCCTGCGACAAAGCGCAAGCCGCAGACTTGTGGCTACTGTTCGCTTTAGGGACATGTCAATCGCATACTTCGTGGGAAAATAACTTGTCCAAAACGTCAGGCAGAAGAGGGTTGTTAACTTTTAACTTGGATTTAGCTAGAAACTGTCTGAGATGTGTGCAGAATCCGTGTTTCAATCATAACACTGGTTACTATGGTAGTTCTAAGACTCGGTACCTTTTACGATTTCATTGACTTCGAAAGTAAAAATTCATAATGGAGCAATTATTTAGCACTAAAGAGTGGTGATTTTTGTTATTTTTGATAGTTAATAGTCATGGTACAGACACTATAAAGTTTCAAAACTAACACTCTAGTTTATCAGTGTGTATAGTGGAACAAACTTTTCAAAACTGATTTTCTTTGAATTTTACTTTTCGTAACGATTAATTCATATGTCGTGTGAATCCTGATATCTTTGGGAAATGAGAAGATATTAACTTCAATTTTTTTTATTCTGTCCAGTTATAATTAACCTATGTTGTGGTAGCTCTAACTCCATTACTAAGACTTGGTACCTTTTCATGGATTGTGACACATATTATTCAGACAATCAGTTTAATTCTCACTGCAGGTAAATGAGAACTCCACATTTAGCGATCGCTTTTACAGAATTCAGTCCGTTCCACACCGTGATGTTGCTTTGCCCAGAATCCGAATTACATAGTCAAACAGATATCTCACAACCAACTCTGTGAAAATTTGCAAAACGGTTCGCACAACACGAATGTTGATTAATTGGTTAATTGTGAAGATAAACCAATCACAAATTTTGATTCTATTATTTCAATTTCAGCTCTTATTTTATTAATTTTTAAATAATATTTATTATTTTATACATTATTTACTTAATACATGTAAATATTTACTATAATCTACAGCACCACAATCTCATAACAAACATTGCCAAAGCATTTCCACAAGTCAATCGTGCATTTAGGACTCGCACAAATGCTCCACACAACAACCGGCTTGGGCAGGATAAAACTCACGCTCAATCTGCTACCATGACGCAAGCAATGGCCTATAAGAACAAACTGAAAACTGAGAAAAAATCACCATTCCTTCAGTTGTTTTAAAACTTCACTTGACTTAAATAAATCCGTTGACGGAAGCTGTGTGAGGAAATGCAAAGCTTTTATCATGAAATTACAATGTAATGTTGAACAGCACAATCATTATGAAAATGCAAAAAAATTAGATATTCTTATATAGCCAAAGTGTTTTGATTCAGTGAAAAACTTTCCCACTGCCCATATACTCTGGTAGTGCCAGTCCCAAGCCTGGATAAAGAGGAGTGCGACGCTAATCATGTTTCTTATGATACTGCATCATGAAACAGTAACTACAACTATTCAGTGAAAAGATCAGTTGAACCCAGGACCAGCATGAAATGTATGTAACAATTTCTGCCGCTATCTTACCGTGTACCTCTCTTCACTCACTCATCAACTCATTACACTGCATCAACAAATACTGAGATTTAATTTCTTAAAAATTTTAACAAGTCACGAAAAGACAAAGCAAAAAATTATGTCATAGTTTGCTCCTGACAACAAAGCAAAATTTATAAAAGTCATTAAAATTTTGCTCGATTCTCCCTATTCACCCCGACAGTCACATTTCTTGGACCACCATTTGCTATCAATGGCACAATCCATGCTACCAAAATGGGTCATTGTCCCAATTTCACTAGACATTTTCACATGCAAAGCTGAACAGTATGGTTACATACACAAGAAACGTGCTATATAAAAGTTTTGTATCAATGCATTACTCACAAACATCAGAAGGATTACGATGCAGACTGATTACACCTTTTCCACTCTGTTTTTACTGCACACATGAAACTGTGATGAAAGGTTACTTAATGAATCTCACTTACAGTTGGCTAGCTCCATTTTGCCTGAAAAAATGCATGCAGGCAATATTATTTGCTCCTCCTGTAATGGGTCATAGGTTAAGGTCAGAGTATTTATTATTTGAGCGTTGTTATTAGAACAACTGGAGTCAAGTCTTTTCAACATCAGATCATTATATCTTAACACCGAAGGACAGAAGTCAAGGTACCTTCCATTGTTTAACATCCTACATCATTTACCATCCAATTTACCATCCAATTTAACTTATTCTTGCCAAGAACAAAGGTGCACTTCAGAACTATCAAACTTCAAATCTACGAATTCTGGAATTTTCTTCCAATTCTGGAATATCCTTTAATCAGATGAACATTCATATATTATGCTTACCCAAACATTGCATATCTAGTCAACCACTAAAACGTTTTGCTACAATTTATGCCACAGAAGTCCTGATCATAGCAGAAGTGGGTGGACCACAACTCCTGCTATATACCCAATCATCTCCAATGACTGCAGTATAGGCAACAATCTCAACTTACCACCTGGAACAAATCCTGTTCTGCCTGTCTCACTAAACTTGTTTTAACTCGGCGCCTGTCGATTAGTCAGTTCCTAAAACTTGCCTAAAGAGATTACAACTGCCAATTTCAGTGGTGTTAAATGATGACAGGCTGCATCATCTCTAATCTCTATGGTACACTGAGCACCGATCTCCACTACCAATTATCAATGGTGACCAGAAGGGTATATTAACACTTTCACGACGACCTGCATTGCTTTACCAGTCACTTTAGTACATGCTCATTGTTAAAGAGTTAAACACCAATCACCACTACCAATGTCAATGGTGACAACGAGGGTATATTAACACTTTCACGACGACCTGCATTGCTTTACCAGTCACTTTAGTACATGCTCATTGTTGAAGTGTTAAAGACCAATCCCATTGGCAATGTGATCAGTGCTGACCACTGCCGATACATGGGAAACATTAATTACCGATTCTAGTATTTAACATAAAAAATCAAAGGCCCAACTTTCACCATCAGTTGACAGGATATCAAAGCCAACTCAAATACAACACCATATCATGACTAATATGATAAAATCACAGAAAACATAGATAGTGCTAGCAATAACAATACTGATGATGATAAACATGATGCTAGCGATGAAATTGATGATGACAAAACCAATGAATAGCCCAGACGACAATGTTACTTTTGATAAGAATAATCACTGATGAAGACTTTCATGGCTTAGAATACTCTGATTTGGGCCAACATGTTACAGCCTACAGCTTGTATCTAATTGCGTCAAGTGTGACATTTTAATTTAGACAAATATTAAAACATAAAGTACCTAACTGTCATCAGACCAAACACGAGATGCAATAAAAACAATTTTCCTCATCTTTAACCGTCAAAAGTGGAGTCACAAGCAGTGTATAGATACAACAATAGGTCCAATTGTTAACAAACTACTACTGGCAATTTCTGATATGCCACAGAACAAGTTCGTTATACAGAAAAACAGTAACAGCATTCACCAGTGGCTTCTTTTGCCAATGCGAAGACAGGAGTTTCGAATGGAATGATTCAATAGCAACGACATCATTGACTGGTTAAGATTCAAGCAAAGCAACTCTGCAGCAGAACTAGAAAACAACCGACCTCAAAACCAGAAAAGTCCAAACCGTAAGCTTACATCTGGAACAACATACGGCGAAAAAACGTTCCGCATCTCGTAAATCCACAATAAACAGTAGTTACACAACAGTTTAAATGACCCATGTAATCTATACAATTAACAGCTGAAGACAAGTAAAACAGCCTACTGTGATACCGATAGACAGCGTATGATCACATTCTGACCTAAATGACTGACGTGTGACTGTCACAATCTATCACAACTAAGTCACAGTGACCTAAGGTATGGCTAGGCTGTTGTTCCGGCAGGAATGTCCAGAAAATTCCGTACGCTGTGCACCGTCTGGGCACGGGTTGATCAGAGTCGGATAAAAATGTCATGAACTGGTGCCCTGTCGTGGGGGAATCAGAGGAGGAGGGCCTTGAACCGGGGGAACTGACGACCGCGCTGGAATGGCTGGGACACCAACGGGGGGCCTTGTGGGGGGCACGGCCCGAGGGCGCGGAGGAATGCTTGGGATCGGATCGTCGACGAACAGTGGAGTGCTTCTTTCATCATTATCAGCACTTGCTGATGAGATCTGTGACAACAATTTGAGGTCATCCGTGGGGGACGAGTACTGAACTGGCTTTGCGAACATCTCGGCTGCGAATGGTGTTGGTACAGCACCAGCAAATGAGGAAATTGGTCGTGTCGGTTTCACCGGTGGATCAGCAGCATCCAAACTCAAGTCCTGTCTGACTTCCCTTCGTGGAGCAGCCATTGGAGGGGTCTCCCCTTGGGGAGGGATGCCCGGGCCGGGCGCACCCACGGGCCGACTGCTTGGCACAGGAGGGGGAGGCCCTCGACCAAACTCCTGGGGTAGCACAGGAGGAAGAGACTTGGGAGGAGGTAATGAAACCCAGTTATCCTGGTCTTCGCCTTCATTGTGTGTTGACTGGATAGATGGTGTTCGCACTGGAACCGTTCTGGCTGCCGGAACTGGAATGGGCCTGCTCTGCAGCACTACCCCTGCCTCTGGAACGAGCGGGGGTCGTTGCCAGACGAGGTCGGTGTCTCGAGCGTCTAGGCTGGTGTCGCTCTGGTTACGAACAAGTGGAAGAAAATGAGGAGGATTGGTCGGTTCTTCATGGCCAACATCGAAAGCGCTCTTTGTTCTTGGCATTGGCTGAGGATTGGCCGGACCGTCCATCTTTTCCATCTGGTTTGCATCCCGTCCGTTCTTCTCGAAACCTAAAACCAGTGCCAACAATTACAGATTTCGATCAGCTGGGTTGCAAACACATACACAAAACAGCAATTTTCTAATGGTCATATTTTACAATTTTTACAATTTTCTGATTTTGTTATAAAACTCTCAAGCCAAAAATAGACGAAAAAGAATTTTTTCTGAATCAACTTTTGCCATGGCTTAACACTTTAACGATGAGCTACATCGGTTTCACAGTCACTTTTAGTATGCGGTCGTCATTAAAGTGTTACACATGAACTGTGTATAAAGGAATGATCTCAACTAGCATGCGATCCTGACGTCTCACCTTCCAATAAGCCACATGCATACTAGTTAACATTTGCCAATAATGGTTGTGATTTTCGTGACATGGCAAAGCACCCTTGAAACTGCTTTACAACTTGTATACTGTAACTGTACTATACAATAGCCACATTATACACTATATGTCTGACTCCACTCACTCACCAGGTGCTGGTTGCATTGGAGCAGGAAGATCAGCACTCAAGCCGCCAGCCATCAGCTTCTCAATGAGTTTCTGTGCCTCTTCTGCCGTCTTTGCATGCCCAGTGTGAGTGACGTTGGTTGGCATTCCAATGTGCGCAATAACCTGAGGTCATCAAATCCAAACAAATACAGCAAGCAAAAAACAGAGCCATATGTAGAGACACACAGCTGAACAAATGGAACATGAATCAATAATACAACAGACCACATCTCTGACTAATGGACTGATGTTCTGGATATCATATCGACTTCATTATGATCTGGTTTTTGTGCACCATTGGTTGATGCCTATTGCAATAGACACAGGCATTAAGTTTATGAATTTACATATACTTTTTCATTGCAGAAAATGCCTTTTCTTTACTGATTTGTAAGTGAATTTATCTTGTTTTACCAGGATCAATAAATGAATTGAATTGAATTGAATTATCATCATTATTATCACACACAAGGTCACACAGAAATGTGAATCAATGGTGTGGTTAGTCAGTCACCAGGTGAAGAACTGTTATATACCAAAATTCTTGAAAGCCAATGAGAAGTAGTGAGTTTTGAGGTGTTTCTTAAAGGAAGAGAAAGAGTTTGACCTTTGGACAAACATTGGTACATGTAGGCGGTTCTATTCCTTCGGGGCAGCAAAATGGAATGCATGAGAATCCATGACAGCGCAACATCAAGGCTCAACCAAAGACCCATACACAAAGATCACAGACTGTGTGGCGGAAGGCAAGGAGAGAGTAGTGGTTGAAGGTAGGCAGGAGTGCTCATTGTGAGGGTCTCATAGGTAAAACAAACCAGTTTAAATCTTATTCTGAATTCTACAGGAAGGCAATGTAGCTGACCAAGCAGAGTTAATGAGCATGATATAAGCTGTAAATTAAAATTACACAAAAGAACACAGCACCTGTAACCAATACATTCTATCATAATGGTGTCTAATGCACAAGGCATCAACCGATGGCACACCAAAAACCAAGCCACAATCATGTTAATACCCAGAAGCACAGTTCGCCAACACAGACGTGGCAGCCGATATGGTGAATACCCAATATGAAAAAGGTAGGTCTTAAATTCAAAGTGAAATGAGAAAAGCAACTGAGCACAACGGAGAGATATAGGGAGAGAGATATTGAGCAGAATGGACAGATACAGGAAGAGAGATATTGAGCAGAACAGACAGATACAGGGAGGGAGTTACAAAATCTATGTCCAGCAACTTAAAAGCTCATTCACCAAGAAGGTTTAGTTTTAGGTATGACCAGAATAACACAATCAGATGAATAATGATTTATTTAAAGTCAGTCTTGGGAATCAGGACTGACTTTAAATACTGTGCTTGGCCAGCATTCAATGTTTTATAAACAATAAGCCCCAAATTGAAAGAGATTCTTTGCTGAACAGGAAGCCAATGCAAAGATTTAAGTACATGGGTTAAATGTGAAAGAAGAGTCACTTTTTTTCAGAGTAGCTGAAGCAGTACAGGTTCAAATCCTAGATATACCTGATCAAGACATTTAACCGAACACAATAGGAGGGAGCAGAACACAGAATGCAATAGTCAGGAACAATAAAATATATAAGATAACACACTAGCTAGAAAACAAAAGAAACTAATGCAACAGAAAAGAACAAAGTGTATCTATCATGTAACTCGCTGTGGTTTGTCAGTCTGTTCTAATAAACGAATATTATATAAAACAGTTAAAAACAGATTTTGTTCAATTTTTCTGTAGCTGACAACCTTCACTTATTTATTATTACCTTTTGTGGTGCGAACTTTTTGGCGCCAGGAATCATGTGTGGACGCATTGGCTGTCTTGGAGCCACTGGTTGCTGCTGCTTCTTTACAAATGACCCTGGAAAACACACATTTTCAGAAAATATCAATACCTACTCTGTGACTCTGTCATCTCATCTGTGTCATAGTTTATGACCCCACCTAGTTACTAAAAATATCTACTGACATTTTTATTCCCTTGTCGAGTGTGCCAAACTGTAAAGCAGAAATGCAATTGCCATTTAAATTCACAAATTCAATTTGCAATTTGTAAATAATGATATTCCTTTGTAAATAATTATACCTGCCTAAGAAATGCTGCTGTGTCTGTTACCAACAGTAATTCTCACCTTGTGCTCCGCTGACAGTGGATGGAGATGGAACTGGAGCTGGTCTCGTTGGGGTTGGACCAACTGTGGGTCGTGGTGGCTGTGGCGGTCGATTTGGCAGGGCAGCAGGGCGAGGTGGCCGGGGCTTTTCCGGCTTCTGCCACAAACACGTACACACATCAGATGCTTAACACTCTTTCAAAACATGTATACAAACAAAACAACATGTATTTCACTGAACTGTTCCAATTAACTGACAAAACAAAAAAGCCTGTCTCATCTCAGAAGCCAGAACTATAAGCTCTCTTAATCTTAATTAACTGTATTCATGACCATCAAATGCTCATTCTTAGGAGCTCATTTAACAAAGCCTATGCAAATGAACCTGGAGACTTTGGCATATCAGCTGGGCACTGCACCTGTTGTTGCATCTCATGTCTGACAGGCTGCAATCCATCTGCTCAAATACCCAGGAAGAAATTACTTGAAATTTCCTTTGCATGCACACTCAGCAATTCAATGTCAAGCCTCTTAAGTTACGCAGCCATATAAATGTAGTCGGAATTACCTTGATCTAGATTTGCCTTTCCAACACAGGCCAAAGAAAGCTCAAACCCGTACTCTCTGCATTACAGGCCACGTGCTCTAGCCAATCGGCCACTGTGCCCAATAGCACCTTCTAATACCTCAAAAACTACCACTACCTGGATACTGGTAGTTTTCACACAAAGTCAATATCTCTGTTAAAAGACGTTTCAGAAAAAGCTCAGATGTACAGTTTTGATGCAAAGATTACAAGCCACGCAATTGAAACAACAAAACAAGCAATCTTAACAATCTTAACAATTGCAAAATTTGCTATTTGCCAGAAATTTTCTAAACTATACTGAAATGACTATCATAAGCACAGCACTAAGCAAACTTTAATCTACAAAGAAGTCACTCAGCAAACAGTTACTGATAGCACAGCATAGCAGTACTTAAAGGTCAACACTAAAACTTAAAAATCAGCAAATGCTTATTCAAAGTAAAAACGCTATGACATGACTTTGTTTAAGATCTACGGAGAACTGTCATCAAATGATTCTACTAACTAAGACAGATCACTCTGCATGCTTTAAAAAAGGGTGACACATTTTCGGAAATTAACAATACTATCAGAGAAAACACTAACAGGTCAAGATTGTATTGTAATTGTACTGCATCTGAAAATTTGTGAAGCGCTGCTTACAGTATAGGCTATTCAGAGACATCATAACATTATCATTATTTTATTCAAATAAATAACAATTTTCTGCAGAAACACTTTTAGGTTTATAGGCTCAAAGCTGATAATAGAAATCTGCATTGAAAGCATCCTTGAACACAACTTAAGATTAAAAAAAAGGCAAGCTGTGCAACTGGCAGCTTTAAGCCGAATCACAAATGCTTTCAACCTTGATTGCTTAAAGCTTAGAAAAACAGACTTTGAGACTTGTGTAATTGGCAATTAATCAAGGACGGACAGACTCAAAATACAATGCCAACGGTCTGTTGGTCACTTCAATATGTCACAGGAAGACAGATCTCATTGATGCCCCTCAGATGGCTTAAATGCTTCATGGAAGCAGCACGATTCACAAACAATGAGGAGGAAGATGAGGATGGCAGGAAGAGTAGGACAGGCAGAGGCTGTCCATCCCATCTACATTAGATTGAAAAAATCCCTTCAATTACTCCCAGTCAGTCCTATGCTAAACCACAAGGGCATTCCTCTGTCCATTCATCACCAAACTGTTTTAATATTTATAGCCTAGAATGATGGATGCAGCAATTCCATGAGCTGCAGCCTTACACTAAAACTATGGTACATCATGTCTGGAAGACTTTGACGGTTGGCAGATAATCTGGCGCCATTCCAGTCTGGACTTGTTCTGAATTTCCAACCAGGACTGTGATGACAGTCGTTCAATCCATAGCCCCCACTAGCTGTCACAGTCCACAACTCCATTAGCCATCACACCGTTCACAACCCCCATTAGTCTAGACGTCACACAGTCCACAGCCACCATTAGCCGTCACACAGTCCACAGCCACCATTAGCCATCACACAGTCCACAGCCCCCATTAGCCATCACACAGTCCACAGCCACCATTAGCCGTCACACAGTCCACAGCCTCCATTAGCCATCACACAGTCCACAGCCACCATTAGCCGTCACACAGTCCACAGCCCCCATTAGCCGTCACACAGTCCACAGTCACCATTAGTTGTCACACAGTCCACAGCCACCATTAGCCATCACACAGTCCACAGCCACCATTAGCCATCACACAGTCCACAGCCACCATTAGCCATCACACAGTCCACAGCCACCATTAGCCGACACACAGTCCACAGCCACCATTAGCCATCACACAGTCCACAGCCACCATTAGCCATCACACAGTCCACAGCCACCATTAGCCGACATACAGTCCACAGCCACCATTAGCCATCACACAGTTCACAGCCACCATTAGCCGACACACAGTCCACAGCCACCATTAGCCGTCACACAGTTCACAACCCCCATTAGCCATCACACAGTCCACAGCCACCATTAGCCGACACACAGTCCACAGCCACCATTAGCCATCACAGTCCACAGCCACCATTAGCCGACACACAGTCCACAGCCACCATTAGCCATCACACAGTCCACAGCCACCATTAGCCGACACACAGTCCACAGCCACCATTAGCCATCACATTCCGTTTGACATGTTCTAATAAGTGCAGTGGAAGTCAGCAGATCCGTATGCGACAGTACGAGACCCGTTAATTTGTCGCTTCAGCATGACAACAGACATTTGTTTAAATTTCGCTTTTACGTTCATCATCCTCACTTACACGTCTGGCAGTGTTTCTTCTCCCCTCTAAGAGGTAAATAATTTTGCCTGTCAGTGTTATTATGTCCCCATGCATATTACCAGAGTGATAGGTTCAGTAAGTGAAAACCTGAGACAGCGGCCAACGTGGTATCACACAGTCTATCAATGGCTGTGCAAATTTATTTATGCGTATGCTAGGTTAGAAAACCTGAACCTATACATAAATGTATGCACAAATGATATGTATGTATGTACATAAGGATGTATGTACATGTACATATGTACACGTGTATACATCTCTCAATGCCTGTGTATTTTCAAAATGGCATTATACAAATCATTACATCCAAGCAGTACTTTAACTAGAGCTCTACCCTCCACCAGCAACGTCACACCAATAGGTACGACATTTAACGACGTCTACCTGGTTGGATACCTGGTTGCTTGACTCGTCAACCTTGGCAGAGGAGAAAAATCGATCGGTGATTTCTGGAATCACTTGAACGTCGTCCTCCGAACCGTCGTCCGTTCCCCGTTCCGTTCCCACGCCTTCACCCACTGTCATGGGGGAACTGGACTGGAAGTCAGAAAGGGGTGAGGAAGAGTTTGAGAAGTTGGGCGACAACGAGGGTAGAGGTCCTTTGGCATAGGGAGGTCGGGCAGGGCGATGGCAGGGGCTACCCTCAGGGCGGGAGGGAGGTAGGGGATCAGGAACTTTGTACAGGTCTGGTGTGGAACCATCTGAAAGCAAAAACAGGTTGTGAAGCAACATGAACATCCAACGACCAACTGTGATGGCTGTAAGCAGTAAACATTAAAATGCTTTGCATACACTTATTATGCATGTTCTCACTTCAGCGAAATTGCAGAAACATGCCTGGTAACTGTGCCAGCAAGAATTTCCAAAGAATTGCCTCAATAAACTTTTTATGTAAAAATCCTTAACCAATTCTTCATTAAGAAAAATGTGAAACATTAAATATCCAATAATAATTTTTAAAGTAATGTTTTAGGTACTACAAATCCAATACCGAAAACAGAAATTGAATTCCAGCTGTTAAGCTAAATCTCAGCATTTTTACTTTCTCAATCAAAACTCTTAAACCCAAATGCACCACCTGACATATACCCGTAAGTCCAGTTTCCTAAACTAATAATCTACAGCATATAAATCTTCTTGCAGGCACATTTACGACAGGCATACCATTGGCAAAGCTGTGCAGCTGCTTAAAGCATATTCGGAAGCATAAGCCAACTGCTAAGAAATGAATTGTCTTATCCACTAGGTACTCACAGCCACAGGGGAAGGTTCTAGAGACAGTAGATCATCCAGGTAACTATTCTGCCCTGCTTCAGTACGTAATAACGAACGTCTTTCAAAATTAATAATTATAACAACAACATTAATATGCGAAAGCCGTTATCTGCGACCTCATCTCGTTCCTTGCGCTCTGCTGATTGGCTAGATCTTTTTGTTCCTAGGACTAGGACTGCTTTGGCTCAACGCCGGGCATTTGCTGTGGTTGGTCCCTCTACTTGGAATGACCTTCCCCCTCATTAAGGGCTAAACTAATGACTAGTTTTTCCTCTTTGGTCTCTAGTTCTTTAAAGACGTTTCTTTTCCTCCGGGGTTTTCGTGCTGAGAGAGATTCTGAATAGTTATTCTGAGAGAGGCGCTATATAAATCTTTAGATACAATACAATACAATCAATAATAAAAAGGCACTAGTTTTATAACCACCTTATTATCCTGCATACAATGTGGACTCATAAGCGCTCAATTTACACACCATTCTGCTTAACATGAGGTGATGCTATGTCCCCAAAGCTATTAATTTAACATGTCCTATTGGTTGTCTTAAACAAACTGCACTGTAATGCTAAATGTTGACTTTTCAGCGTCTCCTTTTTACACAGTCTGGTTTATACATTGTATCAAAAGGCATGTCTTCCGATGATTTCATGTTAACGAGTCCACACTCTGAACATTATAAGTATAATATTATTAAATTAAAGCGTTAACAATGTTATTTAAAAGTTGGTTTCTTACAGGACACTGCAAGGACTTTAAAATAAACCATTATGGATGTCAATGGTTGAGCCAATACAGGCCAGACATTAAAGGCTGACACCATTCAAAACTGTGGCAGGAAGGCAGAAAGATAGAGGTGAACAGAAGACAATAATCTAAAACAGAGACAATCATTGCAGAAATTAGGAAAATTGCACCCTTTGGAGCAATATAAATCTAATTTTGCCATTACCTGAAATCAAAACCTATACACTATACAGATAAACAGTTGGCTGTACGAGTTGTAAGGGAATCTGACCTGTTCTCGCAGGACTTGGCATTCTCGGTGACCTGTTTGGCGACTTTCGTCCAGACTGGGTCATGCCAGGAAGGTCAAGGAGATCCCCATCCAAGATTTCCGACACCTCATCGTCAGCTTCATCTTAAAAGGAAAAATTCATTCATTTTAAGTCCTAATGTTTATGCTGTTTAAGATTCAATGCAGTCAACAACTTACCCAGACTATGTCTTATCCAATGGATTTAATAGACCACAAAAGTTTTGTTCGATGTAGCAGAATGATTAAACCCCATGCTTGTGCCCAAGAATTGTCCTTCAGATACTTAAGAGCTAATATGCCTAACTAACATTCCCTACGTTTGTTAAGATGCACCTGTTCAATTCCTTAGACAGCCATGTTTACAGCACTCTTCAGAGTTCCTTGAAAAACATTCTGTAAAAGCCCACATACCTCATGTCCTCTTGGCGCCTTGGACTCGGACTGCTACTGCCAATACCGCGCTCATGCGTCTGTTGGCCCTTTGCTACGGAACGATCTTCCCTCTATGACTCACTCTACGATCTTAACTGGTGGTACTTCTGTCTCTGCCCGTACTCTTAAGACTTCTTTCTCGTGGGGCTTTTTGCACTACTTCCAGGAACTGTGGAAGAACAGTCCCTTTGGGATAAGCTATGAGTGTTGCTTGGCTAAATTCAGGATTACATAATCTATTAATGTGATGGGCTCCTATTTCCAATGCAATTTCATTCAAATTCTCCTCATTTTCAAGCAATCCAAACACTACCCCTTTAACAAAGTACTCTGATTCCTGTTTTTTAACAGGATAAGGTTTATAGCTAGACACTGTGGGGAATGTCAATGAAAATGGAATGCTAGTCCTCACAGGCTTATCATTCAATGATTAGGTTGTACTGTGAGAGGTACTTTAGAAATCCGTAAATACAATATAATAAAATACAACACATACATATGTACACACAAATGCCATTCCCTACATTTGTTAAGATTGATTAAAACAGCTAAACCCTCACCATCCATGTCGAACGACATGGTGTTAAAGCTGAAATCTTCTCCTAGGAGGCTGTTAGTAGAGACGTTCGCCAACGTCACTGACAGACTCCGAGCCAAGAGCATTTCATCTTCCACCTGCTTCTGCCACGTTGGGGTCTTCAGGGTGACCTGGATCGGATGGTCACCCACAACTTTCTGGTCAAACTGGAGAGCTTCAATAGCCTGCTGACCACTGCGGAATGTCATCAACATGCTGCTCTCCACAAACCTATCAGAAACAGCAGTCAATGAAGTTATGCAAAGTTTATATTAGGTTGCAATTTGTGCCCAAGAACCACATCAGAATCTTGTTAAAATATGGTTTTTGAAGTCCTATCAAAAACCACCTTACAATGACACCGTGTTAAACAAAAAAATATTTTCTTAAAGGGAATTAATTTTGGCATCCATGTCTCTGACTGAGTTATATCAGAGTTCGTAATCTAATAAAGTGTGTTATAACGATTCTCTGGTGTAGAAATCTGCTTTTCCCCTTTATGTAAATTTCCTGAACATGGACCTCAGCATCACTTGCCTTCAGATTCAGTAATCAGTACTTTATTACGCCCAAAGG
The DNA here is from genome assembly GCA_020284085.1 of Aporrectodea caliginosa. NCBI lineage: Eukaryota > Metazoa > Annelida > Clitellata > Crassiclitellata > Lumbricidae > Aporrectodea > Aporrectodea caliginosa. The sequence continues at coordinate 241,226 of JACEVL010000798.1, read as the reverse complement.
CAGAAACAAAACAAACATGCACAAATCTGAACAAAGATAAAATCAAACGCACAGACTGCAAAAATGTTCGTAAAGATCATTTATGCAACTAAATTTACCGTTCAAGTAATAGCAATGACAATGACAACAACAATAATAATAATTTTAATAACCCTGACTAATGTCAGATGCAGCAGCAAAATACCAGCAGCTATGAGAAACTGAGAAACAATTCCTGAATGGTCTAAAGGCAGATACAATCGTTGATGACTTCGACATTACCTGACTAAAATGATTTCCCCTACGTCGCCCATTAACTCCACTACTTCATCAACAGTTTCGTTGCTGAACTCCTCTCCGTCACCATAGGTAACAATGACAGTGCCATCTGGTGGACCGAGTGCATCGATAACCTGTCGGAATGTAGCAATACGCTTTTCCAGGTCACAGTGTAGGATATCGATCTCAATGATCGCCATCACAGGTCTACATCAACAAAACAATTCTCAAGACTAAGTCAGTTGGCAGATTCCAACATCCTACCACACCGTCTAGCACCTGGTTTCACAGGTATTCTACCTCCTTGCCTATACTGCAATATACTGTGATAATTATCTACAATATATTGTGGACACAGGCAATATACCATACTTGTAATACACTGTAATGCCTGTAATATACTGTAATTAAAATTAATTCATTCAATCAATCAATCAATCAATAACTTTTTTCAATTCAGAGCATTTATATAGTGCCTCTGCAAGACACTTATTTAGAAGTGTTCCCAGGTCAACCCTGGTGAAAGATAACAGTTTTCAAATGCTGGTAAAAAGGTGTATGCAGTCTCTGATTAAAAGAACACGATGATCTTACAGGTGGATGGCACAACCCCTGAAATGCCTGTACTGACCACAGTGTTACCATCCCCATTAGACTACCAAGAGGTCAAAGCCTAGCTGGTACAATTTACTCTTAGTCTGTTTGGAATTAAAAAAATTGTAGGCTTTGTAAAACGAATGACACACAATTCGCAGTAACCGTGGCCTACACAGTATGTAATTAACATACCCTTAGTACATTTAACGAACTGCACAGGATAACACTATCTGCCACACCAGCAATTAGTGTAAGACACATCGCTAAGAACAGGTCAGTAAGAACATTCAAAACTCAGAATGCTGAATGTCATCAAATTTGAAAATAGCAACCATTCTGAATTTTACAGTTTGCGCATTAACAGGACAAAACACGAGCATAATAAACCTTACTGCATTCCAAATACATCCTGGGAAATTCAACACCTGGAGCATCTTCAAGACAAAGAAGACACAGAAACAGGGCTCGCATATTATGCCACAGGTACTAGCATTCAAAACTAATTGAATAACCTGTGATCTGACGTTTTGAGTTCAGCTCTGTTGTAAAGAAGAAGTTTGCCTTGGTCTTCCTTGTCCTCGTCTGTATCTGTAAGAGTCATTCACTCAAACACTCAATGAACATCTTCACTACGCCAAATAGACAGAAACAGCAACCAAACGATAAAAATGAGAAGAAAAAACAAAACAAAAACATATATATATATACAAACACACACACACGTGTGTGTGTGTGTGTGTGCATGTATATGTGTCATAAGTGTCAGGCTCAACTGTCAACCCAGAGTTCAAGGGTTCAAATTCCCACCAAAATAGATATTTCAAGATTGCTGCCTGACTAGCACCCCTAGCAAGTTCAGCTGAGTGGTCACATTTTGGACTTGCACTTGTTCACCTTAGGCAACCTTGCTACCAGTGCTTCTGAGGTGTTCATCACAAATGCTGTGTAAAACACACTGTTAGCAGAAGTATTATCATTCATAGACAAACATGTCAAGTCACCACTAGCACTGATTACACTGCTTAATCTTTAAAATGCATGCAATTATCATTATCACCCTTTACATTCCTTGATCTCCAATGGAATTAACTTACCATAAGCATTTGTTATATACCGCTTAGTTTCCAAAGGCATGAACTTACGATTAACAGTGGTTATATCACTTAACCACACAAGAACTTACCACTAGTACTGATTATACCCCTTAATCTCCAGTGAAATAAAAATAATCTCCACTGGAATTAATTTAATCTCCAGTACTAGTTGTATCCCTTAATCGCAAATGGAATGAACTTAATCTCCAGTGGAATTAAATTAATCTACACTGAAATGAACTTAATACTGGTAATATAACTTAATCTCCAGTGGAATGAACTTACCATTAGCACTCATTATACCCTTTCGTCGCCACAGCACTCTGTCAGTCCAAGCCGGTACACGACATTTCTCACTTGTGTCGTAATCATTGCAGAAGAGATCGTACTTATAGGTTGGAGCAAAATTTGTTGGACCTTCATTGAAGCCAACAAAGACCTGGAATGTACATAAGTGACCATGAATGAAAGTAATTCCATCTCTTTATTTACAGACCAATGCTATTGCAATATTTAACAGGCAGTGGTAATAGATCCAATAGAATCTGTTCACACATCAAATCCTGATACCTAATTCAAACCTTTGTTCTTCAAGCCATAATTTTTTCATAGCTGTTCATTAGCTTATAAACTTTTTTATTCTACTTGCCCATTCATTCATAATTAATATAAAACATTTCTTTAAAATCAAGCAGCATATTTCTTATTAGGATGGTTGGGTGATGATCAGGGTTAGAACACTGAAGTTATGGCCTGTTAAAATGCAGTCATCAGAACAATTCTGTCTTACATTTTACAGTTAAACAAACATGTGAGATCTAACTGCATTACCACCTGGTGGCTGACTGATATCCAACTGTCGTTCTGCACAAGCAAAGTGTGAAATGTCATTACTATTGTTATAATAATAATAATAATAATAACAATAATAATAATAATAATAATAATAATTATAATAAATTAGGAAGCAAGATCTCAGCAGCAACAGGCGACCAGCGTGAGACCAGTCATCTTCTACAACGCTTATCAGTCGCCCTACAAACTGGAAACTCTCTATCAGTTTTAGGCACCACAGATTGCAACAACAGTAGCCCAGGACTGAATGAAGGCTTATAAAACTATTGAAAACAGTAACTTTTAATCAGTCTGTACATAAGTTTGTTGGCGTTATGAAGAAGTAAATTTGTTGTTTATAATAATTATAATAATAATAATAACACCACTTTTATAATTTCTAAGTCCCTGGGGGAAATGAAGTACCTCAGGGCAAAAAAATAATAATAATAATTATAATAATGATAATAATAATGCATGCATTAACAAGTATTCACTTTCAGTTGTGTGATGGACTTACACTTCCCGCCTGTCTCTGTACATTCAGCTGGTCACATGCCTGTAGCGCTCCCCAGTTCTCCTGACTGATCAGGTCCTTCACCTCGTCCTTAGACAGGTCGACGCGGTAGTTGAAGTCGCCACACCAGAACAGGTAGTCGTGATGCCAGACCTTGCGACCCTGTGACATTCATAAAAAAAACCATGACGCAACGTGATTCAATCCAGAAACTGTCTGTCTCTTTGTTTCTCTGGCTCTCACTGTGCTTGTCTTTGTCTCTTACTCACGACACACTCCAATTATCACACCTTCTATCAATCATTACCAGTCTAATGCAGTATGACAAACAAGTCAAACACTGATGAACAATCTTGGTGATCCTGAATAAGCTCACTTACATGAATAGCAATTCACACATTTTCAAGAGTACAGATTACAATTCAAGAATCTTTCCGATTAAAACATTTTCAAGTGTACAGAATACAATTAAACAATCGTTTTGGTTTACAAATTTTCAAGAGTACAGATTACAGTTCAAGAACCTTTTGACTGAAGTTCAAACAGAACAGCCGCCTACAATCATGACGAAGGTCCTTGGCTTAAGTGTGAATCATAACTTCCGCTTAATGCACTTGAATATCCAAGTGTAGGATTCGGAAGTGAAGTCAATACATTGACAATTATGACATTGTGTCACATGGTATACGGAGCCCACAGAAGATACAGGGGAGCTCAACACACGTTCTCTTCGGCTAGCTTGGTTGACAATTATTGCTACCAATACGTTACACAACTTGAGGATATCCTGTTTCTCGCATTTTTTACACACGCTTAGACATAGCACATTTCCTGTGCACTTAAACACTTGATGGAATACTCTAATAAAAATCTTAACTGTTCTGTTCTGCCATAAGAAGCCCGGCCAAACAGATATTTCAGCTGATGTTAAGACATGATTTATCGAATCAGTTACATAAACCATGTTCCGACATCTGGGAGGATTATTAAGATATAATACATATATATACATACATACACAGACAGGAAACTTATGAACCACACACATGTACACACATACACATGTGCATATATATATAAACACGCACAATATTTGCCAACTGTTGAAAACCAATCTATTTGATCATGGTCTTGTATTAGGATGTAGTAACCTTCCATGTACATTAGCATTACTGTAATAATGTAGTAACCTTACATTAGCTGTGCATATATATATTACTATAAATAATCTAGTTACCTTCTATTAGCATTACTAACCATTGGGAATGAGATTTTCTGGGCAATGTCATGAAAGTCGTTGTTGCGCTCTTTCACATTTGACTGTCCCGCCGCAAAATGTGAACAGACGAAACAAAGTGACGAATTGTACAAAGCGAATCGGATGGCGATTCCACCCTTGTTGCCTGCAGCGCCCCCTAGGCCCGTCTTGACAGTCACAACTCCAAGGTCCCTAATAACAAACCACAAACATGTCTTCCTGTTAGGTCAGTCAACCGCAGTCCCTCTGCACATAACTTTCGTACAACAACCAGAGGAAAATCCTCCTATAAAGGTCTAGTTTTGTTTATATGCATCCTTCATGTAAACCTATTGACTTAATTTTTAAAAAAATATAAAAGTGCATAATAAAAATGTTAAATACAGAGTAAATCATTCAAACATGTTAAATAGTACAAATTTTAGTGCTATGAAAGACATTAACCCTACTTTTAAAGTTAGGTGAAACAACTCCAGTGTATCAGCAAAGACTAAAGCATGTAACAGCAACACTTTCCTAAACATAACCCAATAAAGTACCAGTTGATGATGAAATCAACGTACGAGTAAAGCAATTTAGAACTCGGTAGTTCTAATTTATCACCTTGAAACTGGTTTAATGCTAATAAGGATTACTTACTTACTGATCTCCTAAAGAATCTGTTAAATATAGATTTTCTGACGGCTTACTTGATGAATGGAGCCAGTTTTGGTCGAATGAAAATGTAGAGACATACTCCGACGAGTTGTGCAGACGTGAGTAGGACATATTTGTGTTCTCGAGAAAGGTTCTTCTGCAGGTATATGCCCCAATCCTTCTGGTTCTGTGTGCTGTTTTAAAAAAAGGAATAATTTAAAAAAACTTTTGAGCCTTTCAACAAACAAGCAACATAACCAGAAAGCATGGAGAGTTGCAAAGTGGCTCCTGTCCTGTGTTTACTGCAGGGTTACTTCAGTGCAAATACACAAGGACATATCAAAATAAGATCTGCTACAACAAGAATTCTATTAGAACAGAGTTCAGCACATGGATCTCAAAATTAATTCACGTATAGACCAAAACTCATCACAACACAATCTCATCATAGGGCAATTCTTGCTTTGGTTCCCAAAGACAGCATTACAACAAGTTTCTGATGGGATTAAGGGGATCTTCAGATTAGACTTACATTATAATTATGACTGTGGTTCAGCCCAATGACCTTTAAACCCCAGCCCCATGCCTCAGAGTACTTACTATCGTAACAAGCAGAGTCTAATAAACAAGTACCTTACCTGACTTAGCCACATAAGTCACTGCCTGAGGCAAACTGTTCATTTTTAGAGGAAAGCTTCTCCATCAGTGCTTCATTGAGAATGCCTCAGCTTATGGGTCTGATTCTATAAGACTGAGACGTTACCTAGTGTAAGACCTACCTTGCACTGACTATGTTGCCAGCATTGAGATCTACAATTTCCTCGAAGCCAATTGCAAATATGTCGCTCGGAATGTCAAAGTCTGTGCCAGGATCAAGCATTTCTGTACAAAGAAGTAACAAAAATCATCACTGTCATCATCAGCAACAACAGCATTATCTTTCTTCCCCTCTCTGTCATCATTACAGTACTACCATTGTCTAGAACCACCACCATTGTAAGTTGTGTAAGTATGTATGTATTAGGACACTTCATATAGCACATCTTTAAGTATCTCACAAAAACACTTACTCTGTGCTGGCCTATAATATGATGTTAAATGTCATTTACAACTAGACTATTACATAAGGTAATACCAAAACAATTGCAGAGTAAACTAGAAAAACAGTCACCAATGGGAGCACTTCTGAATAGTTAACACTATTAGAGGCGCTTTATAAGTATCCAAATACAATACCATTATCGTGGGGCGCGCTGGTGTAGGGGTATGTTCGGTGCCTTGCAGCCAGAGGGTTGCGGGTTCAAATCCACCTCAAGCCGCCGTGTAGGGACCCTGGGCAAGTCCTTCACTCGCAATTGCTCATGCGCTTCGGTGTGAAATTCCGATTCAGTGTCCGCGCTGTAGTCGGGAGCGACTCTGAGTAGAAATCTTGAAGGGGCGCTATATAACTATCTGAAATGAATGAATGAATGATCCTCATCATAGCAAGAACTCAGCAGCCATCAGATGAACAGATTATGCAATCACCTGGCGTTGACTGCAGTGTTAACTTTGGCAGGTCTAGCAACCAGTCCGTAATGTGTTCATGTTTGAAGGCAATGCTGCGGAAATGTTTGCCTCCATTGACATTCCACGTTCCCATGGAAACACGAATGGGCGACGTGTAAGTATACTCTTTGTAGTTCATTGTCATGGCTCTCATTATATCACTAGACACTGAATGCACAAAGCCACACAAAACATAACACAACTAAATTTATATGACAAAATGATTACACATTGGGTACTAAATGTTTAGACGTATTATGTGTAAAGTGTTGAGACACTTTACACATAACACATCTAACCATTTTTTACCCAATCAGCAACATACCCAAACACAAGATTAAAAACTCTACAAATTTTGAACATAGCCTCATGGGTCCATCTGCTCACATTGAACTGCAGAACTGCGTACACTAGAAATATATATCAAAACACTAATTATGCAATAGTGGTACCTTTTCAAATTTCGTAAATCAGTACACTCGTGGCTCAAAACAAATGCAGCTTAAACCAGCCTGAAAATGTATTTTTAGCACAGTATTATGTGCAGAAGACTGGTCCAAGAGGGTGGTATTACAATTGTAGGAGAAAAACAACGGTTTCACGTTCACGAAACACTGAGATTTAAAACCAACACAAGAAAGAAATTGCTGGTCGTTACCATGGAAACAGGGAATGTCCAGAAGAAGCATCGTCTTGTCCGAGAGGTCGGTTCTGACTCCGGATCCTAAGAGCAGAAGGTCAATCGCCTCTTGCTTTGTCGAATCAAGGAAGTTATTCTGAATTGTACGACTGGCAGATCGAGCAGCATCTGTTGCCTAAAAACGATCACAAAATTATACCAATTATTAAACTAATTAGTTATCATTTTAATTAAGTAGCAAATCAAATATTTATGTCCTGAAAATTTATTAAATCATCCTGAACGTGCAGGTAGTTGATAAAAGTAAGTCTTCAACTGTTTGCGAAGAGACAAAAGGGAAAAGGTCTTCTTTTTGTTCGGCTACTCTTGTTGTATTGGCAACTCAGCAGAAAGACATCTCAAACTTCAGGACTACACTTCCAATATGTTTAGATAGAATTGTGTAAACTATTATCTCTCCGAAACAAGTGAAGCACTCACTATGTGCCTAGTTTTTATGGAAACCCTCGATTCCTAATGGACGCCGTACACAAATGAAACTGCATCAATTCTTACCTTTGACCTGCCGCCACCCAAGGCTCCTGTGCCAGCATAGATGCGACTTATGTGGTCACCATTCAAGGCCCACATCTGTTTGTAGACCTCCTGGAATCTTGACATCATCTGTGGCTTCGACGCAAGGCCCAGCAACTCCAACTGTTGAGGAAGAACCTAGAAGACAAGCAACAGATATTACAGAAGCTTCTAAAGCACCCAAAGCAAACAAGAAAGCTTTAAGTTCACAGAACGAAACAAATTGATGACTTAACACTGTCAGCCACTCTAATGAAAGTAATTTAATTTAATCATTCATCAAATAATACATACATTAGCAACCGAAATTATTATTGCAAATCTGACAAAACAACATTGCACATCAGCAGAGCTTTCAATAATGTATGATGTATTCCTGAGCTATTCAATTTTTTATTTTTACCAGTCCAGTGATTTTCAAGCTCAAAGGACTTAATCAGCAGCAACGAAGGAAAGAGCTAGCCTGCTTTACTGCTTATCAATCATACTGAAATTTAATATGACCTACTTCCAAAACAATCATAAATTTGACCTACTTCTAAACCAATCATATTTTGAACAGCATTTGTTCTGTCTAAACAGTCCAGACAGTTGGTCCTCAACGTTCCAGACTGAACCCTGCAAAAGAGTAACTCTGTCGTTAGCTGTGTCATTGCAATTAAGATTACTAATTTCTAATTTATTATGATAATTAATTACTAATTAGCATCTCTTATAGCACTGATGCTTAGTGCACAAGGCGTCAGCCGAAGGCATACCAAAAAGAAACATCATCATCATCATCATCATCATCATCATCATCATCATCATCATCATCATCATCATCATCATCATCATCATCATCATCATCATCATCATCCATTATGTTCATTGTACTCCTCCTAATCATCATCATCTAAAGCAGCTTTGTAACTTTTCATCTTGCCTCATCTTGCCTCACCGCATCGAACCCTATCTCAGTTCATCTCATCAATTGCAAAAGACTATTCAGGATCCGAATCAATCCTTGGAGTTTGAAAAATGAACTCAAATGCATCCAGTAGGGCCTTAAAATCAACACGCCCCTAACAGCCAAAGTGTAAAAGGTACTTAAAAGACTGCATATCACTTGGGGGGGGTCCATACTGTAGTGGTAACATCAGTGTCGTGAAGAGCAGTAGGTAGCGGGATCGCTTCCCGTACCCTCCCAAAGGTCCACTCAACCTATCATTTGAGAGATGGCATTTTGGTAAAATGAGATACATGTAGGACATGATGAGCGCTTTGCATGGCTGCCATATACAGTTAAATCGACTCCTGTAATAACTTGTGATCATTCGTTCATACTGAATTGTAATCATCCTGCATTGTGTCAGTTTGAAATTAAACGAAGATGTAAAAAAAATCAGTATTCAGATACATACATGGTAAATTAGGTAATACATAGAGTCATAGACATAGGTAAACATGCTCAAATGCTAGCGATCTGGTCTTAAGTTAATCCCGATAATCACAATGTTATTATAATTACTATACTCAAATCAGCACGGAATCTGGGTAACAAAAGTCATTACCGGTGGATCTCTGACCCATGGCAAGAAAAGAAACCGAATTCATCAAAGAACTTCTTGATGGATTCACGCAGTTTACTCAGGTTCTTGAGGCTGCCACCGCGACATTCTGCGTGGTAATCGAACTGGACGTGAGGTACATCGGCACTGTGAGACGAGGCCTTGTGGTGACTCTGGTTCAAAAAGCAGATACAATGATGTACACAGAGAGAAAGAGCATCTGGGAAAGAATCACTCAGTGAAGATATCGTTTCCCGATACATTTTGGTCTTTCTCTTCCAACACAAATCACACCTGATCAACATCAAATTCAATCCACAAGTCCAGTCACTCTCCAGAAAGTCAGTCTAGTGAGATAGAAAGCCTACCTTTGATATATATTACTTTAACAACAGTTACATCAGAGTTACTCAACAGCAGTAAATTCTCACTCAATCCAATCCATAAATTTGGTTGCAATGATCAAACCTGTGTTCGGCTAATCTATCCTCAATAACTTTCAGAATGCTACTGGTATGGTGAAGATATCTCTCATAAGTGTCACTGAAACTTTTATATATAAATATATATATATATTCATATATAAGCTCAGATGCATGCAAACATTTGAAAAAAGAACTCATGCAATACTCCTCGCTTACCAAAGATACCAAGTTAGAAAATCCAAAGATCTTTCACAAAAGCACAACCTTACCCAGAATGCCTGACTCAGCATGTGTTCGCCTTCCTTCAGCCCAAGCAGGTTGATTATGGCCTGACTGCCATAGAGTTGCTTTTGCTGGGTCATGTGTCGGTCAAAGGCTGGAGCTGATGATTCGTAACCTCTCGACAGCTTCACTTTATGCGACCCGACCTAATATAGAAAGAGAAACAATTTTTTTATGTGACCTTAACCTGACATGGAAGGTGCTCCGTTTTCTCACATGACTCAAATGACTCAACTTAGAACAGATAAATGCACCTCCAAATTTGAGCGAATTGAGCCAATGAACACAGCTTATTTTTTACAATTATGTTCAAGAACTTATTTAAGATCCAAACCCAATAGTGGCTAAAAATTCTCAAATTTAACACACTCCATTAAAAGATAAACACACAACCAAACATTCAGAGCACCAGTGTCATCAGCAGATCCAGATGGATTTGAAAGTTAACATGTGTACATTCATTATGCCTCTAATTAAACATTCATTAGTTCAACTAGTAAAACCTAAGTACATATATTAGAAAAGGAAAGAAATTACCTGAAAACCCGGCTGTTCCCAAAACAGCGGCACTGAACCACGAGTCTGTATGTGAGAGCAAACTTGATCATCAATGTAAATCACCTAAAAATTACAATCAAACATCAATGTAAATCACCTAAAAATTACAATCAATCATCAATGTAAATCACCTAAAAATTACAATCAATCATCATTGTAAATTACCTAAAAATTACAATCAATCATCAATGTAAATCACCTAAAAATTACAATCATCAATGTAAATCACCTAAAATTACAATCAATCATCAATGTAAATCACCTAAAATTGACAACTGCGGATAAGCAAGCCGAAAGAGATGAACCTTAACACTAAACGATGAGCTGCATTGGTTTCCCAGTCACTTTTAGTACACGCCCATCGTTAAAGTGCTAATTAAGACTTATATTAATAACTTACTTGCTCAGTTTCCACGAAATTTGCCACCTGGCCGTCGTCGTTGGCACCACGCACATTGAATCGCGTTCCTGCTCGCTCACAGCTCAGTCGTGATATGAGACAAGCCTTGCCCTGTTTCTGAGCAGCATAAATCGTACGGATTTCCACTCCACCACACATCATCTTAAGCAGCCAATCGGTCGAGTCAACTCCAAATCGCGTCAAATGCAGATGCAAGGTTCGATTCCTAAACATTCAAAATGCACGATCAACGTAATTTTGCCACATTTATAGGAGTATTGGGTAAATTGTGTAAATAAAATAATCTCCACAATTTCCTTATCAGAAACAATCCATGACTGCAATAGTTTCAGAACAAATTCATACATGAATGAAAACAAATCAACTAAAACCATGAATACAGCAAAACTCTAAAACATTCATGCATGACAATATAACATATTAGCCTTACTGCAGTTCTTTGTCACCTACATACAGCAAATTTGAACTACTCACACTCTATAAAACATAAACTCATCCTTTGGAATTCAACACCGTTTTGCACTTTCTGTCAATTCTCTGGTGACTTTCAGAATTCAACTTAAAAGACATCTATTTGAGCCTGCATATCTTTCTGCTTCACTTCTAGTTTCTCGGAGTTACTCGATTCAACCTTGCTTACCTAATGGATTATGACTCCGAGTACAATTTCTCTTGAAGCGACCATAGGTTGATGCTTTAACCCTTTAATGACGAGCATGTACTATAAGTGATTGGGCAACCAATGCAGCTCATCGTTAAAGGATTAAGCATTACGATAATGGAACTATAGGTTTTTGGTTGCTGGACCTATTTTTTTTAACTCTCTCCCTGTGTCAGTGCACTCTGCTCAGTCGCTTGTGTCATTTTGTTCCTAACATAAAACTGACCCGTTTCAAATTGCTTATCCACCATAGGCTGCCTCTCGGTCTTACGAACTGATTTTCTCGATATTGACCTGATTACGGCTTGGTTTTGGTGTGCCATCGGTTGATGCCTTGTGCATTAGACACCGGTGCAATAGCAGTTACTACTTACAATTATAATAAGATAAGAAACAAGATAAATATGATTTAAAGAAATTTGTATCAGTTGCTAACTTGCTACTTACAATTGCCTGATACCAGAAGTCATTAGATCAGATTTAGAAACGAGACAAATATGGCTATTTAAGGCATATTTCAGGAGTAGCCCTCATACCAAAAGAATCTGTTATCTGTCATTTGGTCATTTAGACACTTCTGAGCACACAGACTCAGATCGAATTTGGTGCCAGCTGCCGACCAGGAGAAGTAGAACGTGCCAGCATTCAGCAACTTCCGTAACTCGACGACGCGCTCCTCATCAAATACCAGGTTCCGTAACGATATGAACGTTGTCCCAGTGATCCGATAGATGTCCGAGTCCCCGATTTTGCCAACAGACACGCAGCCAGACACAAGAACAAGGTACAGGATAGGATCATCACCTGTCAAAGTAAAGAGAAATGTTAATACAACCCTGTTGTGCAGTGTAATGGAGTCCAAGACTCACACTGGGCCCAGGGCGCGGTGGTGTAGGGGTATGTTCGGTGCCTTGCAGCCGGAGGGTTGTGGGTTCGAATCCACCTCAAGCCACCGTGTGGGGACCCTGGGCAAGTCCTTCACTCGCAATTGCTCATGCGCTTCGGCGTGAAACTCCGATTCAGTGTCCGCGCTGTAGTCGGGAGCGCCTCTGAGTAGAAATCTTGAAGGGGCGCTATAGCAAGTGCTCATACATACATACATACAATCACTGATGTTAAAGAAACGCTAATGCAACCCTGTTATGCAGTGTAACGGAGTCCAACACTCAAACTGGGACCTTGTAATCACTGACGTTAAGAATGTTAAGAAATGTCAATACAACCCTGTTATGCGGTGTTACAGAATCCAAGACTCACACTGGGACCTTGTAATCACTGATGTTATAGAAGCACACACTCTGCACAAGGCAAGGCAGATTCTGCTGAATGAGGCATATTCCAGTCTGCTGAAACTGCTTGCTGAAATATAACTTAGTCACACAGTATTTTGACCCAACACCAAGGTCAAGCAACATGCTACCTGAGATACCACTTGCTACGTCGATCAATGCTTGAACACTGTTGTCTTCTGTCATGCTCGTCTGGAAGCAGTTCTGAGTAAATGTTCTAAGCGGAGCTATATAAATATCCTGAATGAATCAAATAAATTCCATTAAGAATGAAATTCTAACATGCAAACTGCATCACAAGCTCAGCATTCCACCAATCAACAAAACACTTAACACTGTTAGTGTCTCTAGACCAGGGCTCACTACGGTGCTATATAATAAACTGCCACAATGCTTTACATTATAGACTGATATTTACGTAGGTCAAAGTTCATCACTGACCTACAGTGAGATTAAGAACACCGAGGCAGCCATATGCATCCAGGACCTTCGTATAGGACTTCTTGACAGTTTCAGTTTCTAAGGCCGCTGAAAATAGAAGAATTCAAAAGTCAGACACAACAAAGAGCCAACAAAACAAACAGAAGCAAACGCCGACTATGTAACTCCATGATTTCATGACGCACTGTTAATACAAAGTCAAAGCAGACATGTATACAGACACACCCAATTCTTAATCATGGGTGATAAGTTTGATTAGTTTCCAGGGTGGGGGGGGCAGCAGCAGAAGAGATGGGGAGACATGATTAAACAAGACCTGAAGTCTCTCAGATTGAAGAAAGAAGACACTGGTGACCGAAACAAGTGGAGAAGAAGGATCCGAGTGGCTGACCCATCTACTGGGAGGGACTAATTCAAGCCTAAAGGACATTATATATATATATATTATATATAAACATTACTTAATGACAAAGCATCAGCTGGCACTGGCACTGACATACACCAGATACTCAATATAATGCTGTCTTTGGGAGACAAAACAAGAGCCACCTTATAACAAGGTCATATAATAGTATAATGAGGTCACTGTCAATAGCTGAACAAATTTTGTGATGCATGACCTGGACCGCATTATATAAGAATTCATTTTTTTAAAGAAGCATATTATTAATGGACTATTTGAGCAGAGTATCATTATTAAGCATTGTTATAAGGTTGTCATGATCAAACTGACATAATTATGTGATGCGGTATCGCAAAACCAGGCAGCAAAACCCATAACAAAGTAATCACTCAAAATAGCGGTTTATCTTGATTTCTAGAGAAAATCGTTTTATATCATAATTGCATTGTTTGATATTTGAAGAAAATAATTCTGCGTTTTATTAAATTATTTATTATTTTCATAACATTGTGAAAAAATTGCAAAGTTGTACGAAATATTTTTCATTGTTTCTCATTTTCAGGTTTTTTTTATCCAGTTCTGTTCTGTTGTGATTTAGTAGCTTATGTGGGTTTGTTTATTTGTAAAATAAAAATGTAATGTAAAATAATAAGGGAGAAAATCCCAAGACGTCATACATCTTCTGTAAGCTTGGAATTCCCTTGAACTGAATGACCACACAATGAATTTCTCCGCCAAAATAACACAGAAACTCAGGCCCAAATTCGACTTCTGCATAAACAACTGTCTGGATGCTATCAGGTGATCATTTAATTGCCCAATGTTAGGGGGCTGAACGGCTGATTGGGAAAACAAGGCCGCACATGTGTACTTGCCCCTGACCCCGCTGCAACTTGGGCTAGTTTGATCAGCATACATCTTTAAATCATGTTTTTCAGACATTTATGTAGCAACTGTGTTAAAATTTGAGCAGCTGTTGGTAGACATGTATGTTTACAAGCTGTAAACATTTCAGCATGACAGCTCAAGCACTACCTTTATATTTATTTTCTTTTTCGGCATGTTTCTCTAAATAATTTCTAATGAAGGGCTTCATTTCTAAACCGCATATCTTTGTAACGGTTAGACCCAGGAAAAAACCCTTCGCATTTTGGAAAGATCTTGAAAAGATCTACAAAGATAAATTAAAACCAATATTTTTAAATTTTGGGATACTGCATCACATGTAGGCAATTACTAGAAATAGTTCCTGTTAATTGCTGAAG
This sequence comes from Aporrectodea caliginosa, assembly GCA_020284085.1. Classification (NCBI taxonomy): domain Eukaryota; kingdom Metazoa; phylum Annelida; class Clitellata; order Crassiclitellata; family Lumbricidae; genus Aporrectodea; species Aporrectodea caliginosa. The sequence goes on along the minus strand of JACEVL010000798.1, from coordinate 225,976 downwards.
GAGGCTAGGACTCTGCATCAACTGCACAACTAGCACCTTATATTTTTAACGATCATGTTCAAAGTGATTTAATGTCATGTTTACTCTGGCTAGTGATGCTTGCCTTGTTTCAAACTGTCAAACTTTAACTTGCGTTGTTAAGTACAAGTTTAACAAACTTCACATCAAATCCATGTTCCAGTCGGAGCCCCAGCCAAAGTACAAGGTTCTTTTGACAAAACATTAGGTGAGAACTGTCCCAACAGTTCCAGGCAAAGCCAGTCAAAGTACAAGGTTCTTTTGACCAAGCATTACGTCTAGCACTGTCCCACAATGAGTTATAGATTTTCATATATGCTGGTAAACCTCTGGAGTACTCTTTTATGGGGCAACCAGTTTTGAACTCCACAATAATTTAGGTCCTAGGCTTGCTGTAGTTTGAGCAAGCACAATAATTTCATCACTGTATCACTGTTCTATAAAAGATTAAAGTGTTTCGCTTATTAAACAGCTTTCATTGTCCAGCCAACCCATAGAATTATGGAAGTAGGGCTCAAAATCTTATTGGGCCTTCCAATAAACCCAGATTAGATCAGGGCCAAAGAATCAGATGATCGTTAAAACAGAATTAAATGATAATCAGGAGCCCTTCGATAAACTTTCAAACACTTAGCAATCAATCCTCAAATTCGGGATCCGCCTCCCACTGGAAGGATGCACACAACGACAAGTGCTGACACAGTCGATCTAAGAAGATCCATCACCCGTAATGTTATCTAGGAACAATACCACGTATTCCACCATCTCCCTCAATAGTCTAATGTACCTACCATTAAACCACAAATTGGGATTTGTATGACAAAACATCCCGGCAAAACAAGGACCCACATTATAATGCTGGCCATGGGAGGTAGATGGGCGAGGAACGGCTTCTGATATTCGCCCGAATATAAGACATTCCTAACTTACACAACACAGCTACGGCGCCCGATTCAAACATCAGAGTCTCCTCTTTATTTCGGCATTCTAATAAGACGCTGTACGGCGGATCTAATTTATGATAAACCCGAAAACTTTTGCTCATCGCCATGATTTCTTGCCGTCTTCGCCTATGCAATTATGAGCAGACGCTGGTTCCCTCGCACTCTCTCGCAGAACTCCCACTATACCCATAATGCATCTACTTCCGGGAGATGAGAATAACGTTATAAATTATTAATGTCACGATGTAGGCCTAATATTTATATACTTTATTTCGTACAAAGCAGAACAAATGTAATGTAAATCTTCGAAAATTTCTCAGCGCCCACAAAAGTCACGTCAGAGAGATCAGCTTAAACTGACGCTATATCTAATCAAGTCCGTAATAGCCAAACTCCTCTGTTCGTTCCGGTGCCAAGTTAAAATCCGGTGAGGTCACGCCGAGGAGACAGCTATGGTGGTAATCGCTCTATGTATCTATTGGTTATCTTTCTTTTCCTATCTGTATATTTTACATGGCTTGTGTCCTTATTTAGCTCGATCTATGATCCCTTCTGGGTCTCCGTGTAGCCAGTACATGATGGTGGTCGTGTGGTGGCGCAGCAATAGAATCAGGATCAGAACAGTGGCGTAACGAGGGGGGCAGAGGGGGCGGCCGCCCCCGGGCGCAGGAGGGGGGCGCAAAATTAGGCTTTTGACAATGTATTTTGTGAAAGAAATAAAAGAAATCAGGCACGAATAGTGACAAAGTTACTATTAATACATGAGTTTTGCCATGGGGGGGGCGCAAATGAGGCTTGGGGCGCTAAATGAGAGTTGGAGGTAGTTTTATTATGGGAAAAAGATAAAAAAGCAAAAAAAAAAAAGGTCATCAGAAATTTTGGCGGAAGTAAAAAAATTTTGTCCCAAAAATTCTTGCCCCCGGGCGCCGGACCCCCTAGTTACGCCACTGGATCAGAACCTTATGGAACCTCCACTTGGCTAGCGTGAAGAGTTCGGTTTTCAGTCGTGAGTGGAAAGTAGGCCTAGCAGAGGAGAGTGCCAGCTGAGGAGAGGTTAAATTAAGAGGCGAGGTGTGAGGATGCTCCACTGCTCGCACTTTGGCAGTGCCAGTCCCAAGCTTTGAATAAAGGAGGACAACCCTAGTGATCTTTCTGATCATACAGCGTCGTTAAACTAAAACTACTACTACCGTTAGTACTACGAGGATTCGCAAACTGGCGGAGGTCTTTTAATTGGAATTCCGTTCCAAAGAGATGAGCATGATGACAATCATGTAAAATAACCTAACGTAAATAACACGAGTTCAATCACCGGAGCTATACCGAATCAAGTCCACAAGAGCCAGATTAAGTGTATGGTAATTTTCAGGCCGTGGGAGACGGTGTGTTGCTAAAAAGATCTCTGGAGCGAATGTGCAAACTAATTCTGATCATGGTTTAGTCGAGCCAAATGTTCAGAGATGGAAAGTGTTTGAAACTGAACTGTCCCATTAGGCCTACTCTTAAATTAAAGGTATAAATTATAACTGTCCTAACGTTATGTCTTTCAACTGCATTATGTAAAACTGCGAGTTACAATGTAGGCCCCTACGCTGCCGTTATTTTTATTCCGTCGATCAGAATTTCAGGAAATAGGCCTACGCCGACGCACACAGATAAACATGTTAAGTGGGCCGACAATGGGTGCGCTATAATGTGCCACTTGTGGGCTAAAACCAGTCGGCTAATGGTCCATTCTGGGCCAAACGACGGTCGTTGGTATGGATTTCATTAAAGGTTAGATTAACGGATGTGGCACCGTGACCGATTGGTTAGCTTAGAGCGCTCGACCTATAACGCGGAGAGTGCGGAATCGATCCTCACCCGATGTAGTTACTGTATTCTGATGTATTGTATCTGGGCATTTATAAAGCGCCTCAAGATGTGACGACTATTCAGAGGCACATCCAGCTTGAGCACTCCGAGCAAACAGAAAAGTTTTCAAGCAACGGACAGAAGTGGATAAACCACCTGCCAAAATCTCAGCCCGAATTTGTGGGGGAAGATTATTGCACAATGAAGGAACCACAGTTGCAAAGGTGCGGCGTTGAGCAATGGCTGCCATATGGTCCAAGGGACGAAGAGGTCAAATCTATCAGAGAGAGAGAGAGAGAGAGTTTTACGGAGATCACAGCTATAGGTACTTTGGAGCCTGGCCATGAAGTGCAGGAACCTTGAGCAAGTCCTTCACTCACAATTGCTCTCTGCCATCGATGTTTTGTCATAGGCCCTAATAATGGTCGTGTGCACTTCTGAACTTCGGAAGGAGGGCAATAACAAATACAGTTGTATTCTACTCTATTTGTAAACTAGCCCCAGATCCCTGGGCTGGATAAGCAGCATTTTGCAGTCAACACCGATGGACATATGTTCGGACTCTTGAAAGGTTATTTGGACGAACCACGTACGCACACCTGCACCATGAAGGTAGATTCTGACATGTATCCACTTAACTATGAAGACCTTGCAGCCTAGAAATGATTGTGCTACGTAGCTTACAAATCAAACGCCTCGATTTAATGAATGCTGATGATCACGTTTATTAGGATTAATCAACATAATCACCACACTACCATAGGCGTAGCTACATGGAGGCACGAGGAGGCAGTTGCCTCCTCTTGCTTTTTTATATACTGGACCTTCTATTGATCAATGACCCCAATGACCAGGATTTTGCCAATGGTCTGTGAAGTTGCCTCCTCTTGAATTTAAGTCTGGCTACATGCCTGCACACTACATTATGTTAATGTCGATTAATCCTAATGCGCAAATCTTAATGCATTCCCTTAATTGTTAATTCACCTCAAAGGTTGCACTTCCATCAAATTAGGCTTCCTTGCCATAATGGTTTACTACACCTCTGTGAAACCACATTTCTCAATGTTTGCTTTAACAACTAGGCCTAGTTTTATTTTTTCTTCGCACTGCGAGGGTGTTACATCAAAACACCCAAAAGTTTCAGAAACAATCCACTCTGGATCAGTCAATCCTTAAGTTTCATCACAGTATTACGTCACACTACCCAAGACAACTAGCTTCTTATTGGTCACTCTATGGAAATGACATTGTGTGATTGTAGCTTACATACACTGCACGACCTGGCACAGTACAGAAGCTGTGCATTGCTTCCATATTAGTGGTTCAAGATATGGATCTATTCAGAGTTGTAATAGTAAGGTCAGGCATAGCAAATTTCTTATAGTCAACATTTATTTGGTAAATGGTAGAGGTTGAAACTGGTTTACGTGCCTTTACAGGTTCTCCTCGGAGGCATTGTCTCAAGGTCATGGGATCTTTTGACCAAGGTGCACACTAGAGCATTCCAGCAAAATATGGAACCTTCCTTAATGTCGCTTCCTAAATTCTGTACCTCTTACGGAAAAACCACCAAGTATAAACAGCTATGGAGCTACAGAAACTGAAGGTCAAAAGCTGACAGCACAGCAATTGACGGTCAACACTTTAATGATGAGCATGTACTAGGTGACTGGGAAATCAATGCAGCTCGTCGTTAATGCTATAAAAATCAGCTACAGGGCCATCCGAGCAGTCCATTAAAGCAATTTAACAAGACTTCACAAAAACAACAAAAGGATGCTTTTAGTGCTTTAATTTTCAAACCAATAAAGCTTTCGTCATTTGAATTCTAGGTTAGAATTTTTTCGGATGCCAAGTGTCCATAAACAGGCCCTATCTGCACACATTGTAATTCCCATGCAGCATTGGCATTATGAAGCATATCATATGGCATGCTAAGCAATACTGGAGGCTTAAGAAATGTGACATTTAATAGAATTAGCTTTCAAAGATTTTACTGATTATGCCAGCGGTTCCCAAACTTCTCTGGGTTGCAACCCACTTGCAAATATCTTGGTAGTCTCGGTACCCACTTTGTAAAATTTAGCATATTGTGTACATGTAAACTAAAATTTGCTTCTTAAACTGTCATCGAAATATGCGGATTTACGTACAATGTTCAGAAATTGGCAAATTTAAAACATTAAACGGAAACTTAGGTAAAAACAGTTTCCAATTTATAGCCAAATGTTGTTGCTCCGAAAAAATAAATGTTTCCCGAAAAAATGGACACCTGCCAGAGCTTCGCGACCCACTTTCCCAGTTTGGGAAACACTGGATTATGCCATTCACTAGAATTAATTTTCAAATGCTAAGCAACATCTGGATGCTCAGGAAATGCAGCACATAGCAGAATTAACATTCAAAGACTTTATTACTGAATATGCCATTCACAAGAATTAATTCGCAAATGTATATACGGCATCAACTCAACTCAAATTCAACAAAATGACGCAACAGACCCTGAAACACCAGCAGCAACAATAGCAGCATACTTGAAACAACGGCATTAAATTGCTTGAACTCAACAACTGTGCATCTCGGTCAACCGCGACCACCAACAGTTTCAATGGAACTTAACGCTACCGACAAAAGGCACCAGTAGGGCCCACAGTCCTTCGACGACGACAGAGCTACGGTCCGTGGCTGTCCACGTCTTCCAAAAGAAACACCAGCTCCTCCAACCGCCCATTTCTCCTCCCTTCCGAAACCCAACTGCGAGGGACCCACAACAACTGAGATCACACGACTTTGGGCCGTCATCGGTCCGAGGGTGTGCGGTTACGGTTCGCCTCGTGCCTCCTCGACCCAACGACGCCCATCAGTCATGCAAGAGAAACTTTGGCGTTCTGAGCAGCAAGATGTTGCTTATGAAGTTGCGAGAGTCATCACCGGGGCAGAATCATAAAACGGTTTCGCGGAGTAGCGTCTCCGCTGATGGAGGTGTGGCCGGGCGGTCGCCAGGCGGTCGCTTGTCCGTGGACGTCATCCAAGGATGTACGAGAATGTCGTCCAGGGTCGGCCGGTCAGATGGTCGAACTGCCAAGCATCGAGAAATGAGATCTTTCACGTCTGAAAGGTAAAAAACAATCGATTATTGAATTCATTAACTAATCAACTAACTGTTACATCACTCCACCAATTAGTCAAGCACAAATTCAAGCAATACGACAGTCATTCGCTTAAACCATAGACCCCTTAAATTAAGTAGTCTATGGCTTAAACAGACAATCACCACAGTAGACAATCTGCCAACTGACAATTCTTTTAAATTTCAACCAACAGCATATTTACAAAAAGTACCTAATACTGAGTAGCGAGCCCAACCGAAGAAATTTGCATATTTTATTTAATATTCAGCTGAATATTAAATAAACCATGCTTGTTCGTAATTCATAGAAAAACTGGTCTAGGCATACTTGCAGGTCAGTTTATAGCCACATGGCCCAATTTTTACTCCTAGAGGCCCAGGCAATACATGCTCCTTTCATCAACAATAATTACAATAATTTATAACAAAGGACTTCCTCTTATGCTAGGAAGCTACTGTATAGCAGTATAATCCTCCATCACAAATCACAATACATGACATTATTGCAATCAGCTGTAATGACTAGACTCAAAAGCTCAAGCAAGCAACATTTTTGCAGGGTCAAGGCCGTACGGTCGCTATATAAAAACATTTACATTTACATTTTATCTTAATCCAACCTTGCAGGAAATGTCAGCTTACCAGCAGAAAGATCTCGGTCGAAAACAACGTTTGCTCTTAAGATCTGGTCATCCTGGTCGAACGGTATGTCACCGCAAACCATGTCATAAAGCAGAACACCGAGAGACCAGACTGTTGCCGGTACGCCATTGTACTTGCGGTTACGGACCCATTCCGGTGGACTGTAGACACGGGTGCCTGAACAGAGAGACAACAAAAAGACACTTCATTGAAAACCTCATCAACGGCACAAAATCCAGTGCAGGTCTGAGTCAGGTTTCCAGACACACCAGAGAGAGGAGCAACTAAGGATGGTTTCGTTGAGGACGAGAATGCTTGGAAGGCAAAAGATCAAGTGGATCAGGGTAGGAATTCTTGAGGATTATGAATGAGAAGCAGATAAATAAAAACCAATGAGTAACAGTGAGTTTGAAGCAATTCTTTAAGGAAGAAAACAGTTTCCAGGTGATCCTCAAGAACAAACAAGCTCATTCATCATGGAAGTTGCTATAGTACATATACACCAGATTTCACATGCTGGCTAGCTTCACCATGTAATCCATCACTTTATATTTCATTTTTATCTCAAACTTCTATAGAGCCACTATATAAAAATGCCCTTTCAGCGGTTCTTGGCATAATGCAACCATACAAACAAATGTGAAATATGATAATCGCTTGTGATTTTTTAAACTCCCACTCATGGGCCACGAACTCTTACATATGTCATCTGCCAAAAAAATGAACATTAACATTCTAAGCATCTCCACAAAAACACGACAGGTAGTAGTAGTAGCCACTGCGTAAACATCCAAACAATTTGCACTGAAAAAGTTCACCAATAGCCAGCCTCCGTGAAAAAATGTCATAAAAATATCTGATGTACTATGTTTAGAACATGTTATTGCCATTAGTGTACACCCTACAATGAGATCTCCAAAAAATGAACACCGTCATAGTGCAGATGCACTTTAGCCAGGACAAACTCAAACCCTCAATTCTCCATCAGCATTAACAGATGGTTGAATGGTAAAATGCTAGTACGAAGATCAGAAGGACAAGGGTTTGGTATATCCGCTAGCCCTATAAGGTTGACTCAGCCTTCAACTCCCTAGGGGGCAACTGTAAAATGAGCAGTAGGATAGATGGGCTCCTTGCAGGCTGCCATACAGCTGAATTTAAATTTTACTCCTGTTAAACTTGTTATCATCTGTTACTACTATATCAAGTAATCTTACTGCATACTTGTCAGTCTGAATTAATAAACAAATACTATTATTAAATTATTAATTTGATTTTCATTGTCATCCTTCCACTTCTGTGTCCTGAGTTGGAATCCCAGTGCATGTTGTCAAAATAATAAAGTACTTACGTATGTATATATATTACATAAATTGAACATTCTCCAAATTGAACGGATTAGAATTCAGCAGACTTCAGAGTTCATGTTCAAATACATGCATAATCTTTTGCCTGGGGTTTTTGTGGATTTCTTTAGCTCGACATCTCGATCAAATCCCTACATTGATGTTAGAACATCCGTCAACTATAGAGGTGTTGCTACCAGAACCAACACACGGAAATTCTCAATTAAAAGTACCGGTCCAAGGACCTGGAATGATCTTCCTGTAGCTATACATAATCCTCCTTGGATCTTTATGTTTACCGGTAAATGGAAACTCCAAGGTCACTTATTAGCTGTTTATCCCTGACTCTCTCCCTATCTCCTCTCTTACTCCTTGCCTTGTTGACAGTGCAGACACTCTGTTGCTATTATTTCTATGTACATGGGTTGTCAGAGGGACGTTGGTCCCTTAAGGGTATCTCTCCCATTGCTTCCTGTAAATAAACGAATGTCTTGATTTTGACTGTTATATTATTTTGTGCAACATGAAGCAATAAAATTTCTGGTAATATGGTTATGGTTATATGCGTGTACCTCAGCTTTTATAGAGCACATTTATAACAGCCTCTCAAAAGCACTCTGCACAAAAAAGGAAGTAAAAATATGAAATTAGTCTGCACAATAGACCTCCAGCAAGGTAAAAATTGGCTGGTGAAGTCAAGTACTTTTGGCCTTGATTAACTGGTCCATCTTGCAAACTTCAGGATTTGCCAGAATATAGTGGCTGAACTCACTATATGGCATATTGCCAGATCCTGCTCCCACGTTATTTGCTTTAATGAGGCTTTACTGTACTGCATCTGGTGATAACTGCTCACTGAAACCTTGACTCATAACGGCAAAACTGCACTGAATGAACGAAAAAACAGCCAGGAGAAACGAGGACAACTAAGAATAGATTCAACTTCCCGCGACTGCAAAGAGGGTCTTTGTTAGGGGCGCGCAGCACTTACTACTTCCCTGTCATGGGGCAAAGTGGACCGCCTGAACCATGGCTGCACAAATACAGGACCAGACTAAACACACAGGGTGCACCCACACTGATGAAGAAGCCGAAGCAGAACGAAAGCCATTCAATCAATAAGTCTCGGGCTCCTCTCTCTTCCTCCTCCTGCTCCTGCTCTTCACTCGGATCTAGTCTCTCAGGCTTCGCTGGGCAACAGAAAAAAACTCCAGAGAATAAAACTATAAATAATCTACAAATCATAAGCATTCAGGCTGGCTGCACAGCTCCCTACAGAGGCAACTGTCTACGGTCTAGTATCACCCCTTCCATCCTCAGTACCTGTACTACTATTACAATGCATACAGCCATGCATATACAGAAGCTTCACAACATTTAATACATATTTTCCCCTGTAGATTATATGTAAACACATTTCTCACACGGATAGAAACATCTATATGTGTGTGTGCGTGTCTGAATGTAGGCCTACATGTAAGTGTGTTTTCATACATGGTTGTTTGCCTGTGAATACATAAATACATGCACACATCCTGCTGTATTGTATTAAATATATTAACTCTGCCACTGCCCTTGTACTCTGGCAGTGCCAGTCCCAAGCCTGGACAAAGGAGGGCAATGCTAATTATCTAATTTATCTTTGCTATGACATAGTCGTTAAACAGCAACTAACTACACTAAGCTGTATGTATTGATGTATTAATTAATAAATGTGTTTATATACGTGGGCATGTATAAAATTATCTGTTTACATACGTGGGTGTTGTAGTTTATAAGGATTCCTGCTGGGCCTCAATATAATTATTTGGGTACCATATGGTGAGGGGGCGAGGCCCTTGTCGACACAGAGCAGGCGTCTGTTGAGCCTACGAGTTGCCCTGGAGCAGAATTCCGTGATGAGTCTGCCCGAGAGAGAGAGAGAGAGAGAGAGAGAGAGAGAGAGAGAGAGAGAGAGAGAGAGAGAGAGAGAGAGAGAGAGAGAGAGAGAGAGAGAGAGAGAGAGAGAGAGAGAGAGAGAGAGAGAGAGAGAGAGAGAGAGAGAGAGAGAGAGAGAGAGAGAGAGAGAGAGAGAGAGAGAGAGAGATGCCAATGCAGAGGCGGTGGATGCAGACATGGATGAATCTCTGAACAATGGCATTTTTGTCTATCTTTCACACATAGGCATCCAACTATCCAACAGAATCACGCTCACGCTTTCTGGCAACGTGCCAAGTCAGATGCACCCACGCGACCAATCGACAGCCTTTTCCTATTACCAGATGTTTTATCCAAACAAAAACTGTCCACATTCAATTCCATATATATGCAGAGGCCAAGAACATGAAGAGGCTAAGCATATGAAGTTGGCATGCTAAATATGAAGTTGGCTTAAATGTAGTTGGCTTAAATGAAGTTGGGAAGTCTAAACATGAAGTTGGCTTAAATGAAGTTGACTGGTTAAAAATTGAGTTGGCTTAAATGAAGTTGACTGGTTAAAAATGAAGTTGGCTTAAATGAAGTTGACTGGCTAAAACTCAAGTTGGCTTAAATGAAGCTGACTGGTTAAAAATGGAGTTGGCTTAAATGAAGTTGACTGGTTAAAAATGGAGTTGGCTTAAATGAAGTTGACTGGTTAAAAATGGAGTTGGCTTAAATGAAGTTGGCTGGCTAAAAATGATGTTGGCTTAAATGAAGTTGACTGGCTAAAAATCAAGTTGGCTTAAATGTTCAGTTACCTGGCTAAAAATGAAGTTGGCTTAAATGACGTTGACTGGCTAAAAACCAAGTTGGCTTACATGAAGTTGACTGGCTAAAAATTTGCTGTACCACAGTAAGTGCAGTGGTGTAAGAGAAAAACGATCCACATCTGCACCAACGGTTTTCTAAACAGGGGAACACTGAGAGGAAACATAAACTGACTGTATGGAACACGTTGTGATCAGACACCATCTACATGTTTTGACACAACAAGAACCCCAAGGAAAATCAATAGGAAAGCACTCAACTTAACCAACCACCAAAATAGAACAGGAGCTAAATGTTTTATATTCGTATCCCTAGTGCCAGTAATGACTGATGAAAAATAATATTCACAGTTATTCTGGCATACAAGCAGACACAATTTTCTATTACCTTAAAAGGCTGCAGTGACTGTCCTACTGAGTGTGACATTGAATTTACAATACTGCTAAATTAATATGAAATGTGTGACATTGAATTTACTATACGTACTGCTAATATGAAATGTGTGACATTGAATTTACTACAAGTACTGCTAAATATGAAATGTGTGACATTGCATTTACTATACTGCTAATATGAAATGTCCAATGACGTTCAGATCCTGTAAGAGTCTTAGCAACCAGACAATGTACTCTGAAGAGCAAAAAGCCAGGGTCATAGGTCACAGAGCGTGAATTGATTCATAATAAAATACAGCCCGTAAAAACAAAGTTTTTTACTATATCCATCTACTATCCTATAATGCGTCTTATGAAGCAGTTACCTCTACAAATATATAGTCCGCGTTCATTTTATCCAATCACAACGCTGGCCAATCACAACCCTGGCCAATCACAACGGTGCGTTTCGGAAAAGGGGATTCCCCGATTCGAAAAGTTGAGTCCCCGATTCTATAAGCTAGCCTTTTTTGGGGGAGCTGAAATTTCGATAGAATGAAGTGTGTGCGAGGGCGAGTCTGTCTGCCAAGTTTCACGACGATTGAATGATTGTAAGTGATCGAACTAGTCGTCGCAAGATTTGACTATTTAGCCTGTGGCTCAATCAATCAAGATGCAAGCAATCAAGCAAGCAAGCAAGATTCCCGCAAGTTAAAGTAGATGGATAAAAACCAGGTCCATACAGGTGACAAGAATGAGGCATCTATAATGAAAAGCAGAAACCGTGGCCACACCAATAGACCCTGCATTCAGCACCCTGTCTTCCAGTGGGCTCTCAATAACACAGGCATATCCAACAGGTTGGGCAGGTTGTACCATATCAATCTGGTTTATGTTCTTCTTATGCTATGCCGGTCATAAATGATAACAGCTGTAGAGTGTACATCTTGCCTGTCAGGCCAACCAACCCAACCAGAAGACAGATCCGCCAGCTACTCCCTGGCTATCAGTGGCTGCCTGCCAGTGCAAAAAGGTTGCCACCCAGTCCAGACGAAATAATGACCACCTTCTTAACTCTCTCTCTCTCTCTCTCTCTCTCTCTCTCTCTCTCTCTGCCTGTCCCTCTGTCTGTGTGTCAGTCTGTGTTTCTCTAAAGTCTTGATCTTAGCTCTCTCTGTCTCTCTCAAGGAACTGATTGAGGCACATGGTGGTGGTGGTGGTGGAGGTGATGGTGGTCTCCTGTGAAGTTAGGCCATAAAACAGTAGACTGAATATCATTCACATTTGGCTTCTGCTGCACCTGCTTCAGTTAGCTTCTAACGCTCTATGATGTCTGGTTATGCAAGCATCAACATTTCATGCCAAAACAATAACAAAATAATAAACAAACCAGCAGTAACGAAAACACAATAAAACAAAACCCAACTTCAGTCAGACTGTTATAAATCCCTTCTGCATAGCAGCTTAAGTCAGCTATTAATCTGTGTACAAAATATGATCGAAATAACAACAGCAAAAATCATAATAAAAATAGTGTCTGATTCATGTTTGAGATATGGCAAATTAATCTTTTCTGTTACCATTATTATTAGTAGTATTATCATTATTATTGTTACTATTATAGTTATAGTAATAAGATTTTTATTGTGTCAAATCGCCCTTGTAATGGCATGTGCCATGTTACGGCGCTGTAAAAATGATCGTATTCATATCATCATCAATATAACAAGTCCAGTAATAATAGAAATAATAATAATAACAACAACAACAACAATAATACTAATTTAAAAAAAAAATAATTTGATGAGCAACGTTTGACAAAGCAAATATGACTCCTAATTACCATGGTAACGACAACAACACCAAACTAATCAATCTCACCTTCAAACTCCGTATAAAGCGTTTCTTTGTAGAATGTTCCAGAACCGAAGTCGATGAGTTTGATGCGCTTCGTATCCATTTCTACGAGCAGGTTTTCGTCCTTGATGTCGCGATGGATGACGCCGGCCTTATGCACCTTGCCAAGCGTCTTGAGCACTTGCGAGAGGATATCCCTTGCCTCTGACTCGTCAAGAACACCCTTCTCGGTGATGTAGTCGAAGAGATCCTTGCAAGGGTCTGGCCGGTCCATCACGACGATAAAACTGTCGGGCTTCTCAAAGAAGTCGATCAACTGGACGACACTGTCAACGTGAGTAAGTCTCTGTAGAAGACAGATCTCGATCGGCAACGTCTGTCCGTTAACCTGTGCAAAAAGAAACACTCCACTTTAACAAAATTACCAGTATAAAATAATGTAATTAAACACTCCTTGTACAAGGAGTGTTTGGGTTCGAGCTCCCCTGACACAGTTACTGTGTACAAACCCTGAGCAATTCCTTAAAGGATTTAATGCTCAAAGCCATTGATTAATTAATGCATCTTGCCTAACTCCAAAGTACCTCTGTGGCCTTATTAATCAACAAATACACAAATAAGAATAATCACTTATGAAGCACATTTACAAGCCTCTTAAAGCACAGCACACATGGCTTCTCACGCATCTCCTCCTACATGTTGGAACATCTTCACTGGCTCCCTTTCACTGCTCGTATTCAGCTTAAAGTTCTCGTTCTAATCTACCAGTCTTACTCTGGCCTAGCTCCCAAGTACCTCTGTGGCCTCATTCGCCGACCTATCTCCGCCACCTCTTACCATCCGCTTCGCTCACTTGATCGCCTTGACCTTCTTGTCCCACGAGCGAGGACTGCTATGGCTAAATCTCGAGCTTTTGCCTTCATTGGCCCTTCACTATGGAACCAACTACCTACATCAACTCGTTCTTTGATATCAACCGGTGGTCCAGGTGCTTCCTTTCGCTATCTTAAGACCACTCTTTTCGCTCGGGGTCTTTCACACTGGGAGTGCTCTGATTGGTGCAAGGTATTTCACAACTCTGTGCAACAAATAATATATTGTTTAACTACTTACTACAACTAAAATAATTATTAGTGTATTTAATAAAAGCTATACCAATTAAATAACTTAGTACTTCATTAATAATTTTCAAGGCTAGCGAGTAATACCTCATTTCAAATACTGTATTGAAAAAGCGCATTCTTTAGCAACAACACATCATGAAACCAGTAAAAAGACAACAGCCCACAGACAATACATTCACCACCGAGTTTGAAAGTCAGACAGCGCCTGTGGTTAATTGTTCAGTAGTGAATGCAAAGCAAAGCATCTGTCTCTGGTAACAGCTGCACAACTTTTTTGCAGATGCACAATTGACAGCATACCCTCCCAAGCCCCTTCACGCAAACAGTTCAATTATTTTTAACCATCAGCTATGGCAGCCGTTTTTCTATTCAAAACATTTGAATCTGATGTTCATTATCAGCCACAACCAACCACCAGCTTACTTTTCTACTCAAAACATTTGAATCTGATGTTCACTATCAGCACAAACTGCCAGCTTACAACACCAGTCTTTTGTTTATGCTTAAGGGCTATCACAGAAATTTACACAGGAGCAACACATGAAACAGGGCTTCATGTGGACCACACAACAATGACCAGACATGAATTCCAGCAGAGATAATGAAGTGTCCCATCTAGCCCTAAGTTCACGTCCAACACCCATAGATTACCCTGCAGGAGGGGCACCCTGGGCTGCAACAACATCATTCCAGAACGCCTATTCATTCACAAAACAATTGACTGGTCAAAGAGGAAGGTGGAATGGGACAACAAAAGCTTCAAGTATTCTAATCACAAGCAATTTCATTCTTATCCAAAGAGCACAGGTGTATCAACATCGGGTGTATCAACATCTTTTGGGTTTATCAACAGCAACAGGCCTCAGGCAAAAACACATAACTATCTTCCACACTGGCTGTATTTCAGGCAAGTCATGAAATAAGACAAAGAAAACCCTAATAAAAAGACAATGAAGTGAAATTGAAAGGACTCAGACAAAGCAGTTTTATAAACAGACCAAACAAACAGTGAAACAAACAGAAGAGAGATCCTCTGTATGATAGAATAGTTTGGGACAGACTTGTATGAAAGTAAACCCTCATAATCCACAGTCAGTGCCTAGACGCTATTTCGTAGAAAATGAGTTTTCACAAGCCAACCCATACCCCAAATGTTTATACTTCAAGAACTTCAAAGAGTGGAAGAAATTAAAGAGTTTATTTGAATTACGGATGCAGTCCTTATCTACGCCAGCAGCAACCTTGGCTACCAAGGTTTTATGCAGTTCAGTGGTGCAACACATATCTGAACCAAGGTCACAGACAATTTACTCAACCTCCACACCAACTCGAATAATTAATTGTTTGTTGTTAAGTTTCTGCTTTGATTTGTAAACGAACCAAGGCTTGTTGCAAGAACAAGCCGCAGTCTAAACCACACAGATGTGAAACCAAGATCAATCCATTATAATCTGATACAGGCAAGGCAGTTCACAGGATTCTCTAGCCAGGTCTATTTAGCACACTCACCCGTGCAAGGTCAGGATCCCAGGATAGCAGGGCAAAAGGCAATGCCTCTAAAGTTAACGGACTTTGGACTACGACCGACCTGACCCCATGTGCCTCGCCTCGTGCCTTGCTGAGACTGAGAACTTTTCCCACCCAAAGTACAGATCAGAATTCCTCTCCATCAAAGGTCATAAGAGGTCATTGGGTAACAAGCCCTACAACTCTGGGAAAATCACGTGATTCTCCATGCAAGAATCACGCAGGGTTGGACAGAAGTTCATTGGACATTTATCGCATGCTCCCATCAACAAGGGTTCTCACACTTGCATTCTAATGTTTCCATGATATTTATGGCTTGGGGTAAACACATAAACATCAATTCAACAACACAACACTTTAAATATAACCCAATATCCTGACAGCTTATGAACTATGGGTATTTGTGCCTTGACAACACCCTACATATAAATAATAATCTGTTTACTCATTCAAGCTGAAATGAACGCAGTATGATTGCAATTCATGGCATGAATAGATGATCACAAGTTATTACAGGATTCGAATTTAACTGTAAGGCAGCCATGCAAGGCGCCCATCTGTGTTACTGCTCATTTTACCAATGCCATCTGGCGAATGAAAGTTCGAGTCGACCTTTGGGAGGGTAGCGGGAATTGATCCTGCATCCGTGCTGAACTTCTGCTCTTCATGCCAGAGTTCTACCATTACCCTATACCCTCAAACTCATTTGGAATGTAATATAATATGACGACTATTTGTACGGTGCTGCAAGTAGTAAGCTACAATTATCAGATGGCCTAATTATACGTTTTAATCGCAAGTTTTAATCAACTCGTGGTCCGATCTTTCAGATTCTAATTAATCACATACTTGAAAAAGCCCAGGAAGAACAACACAGTCTAGACAACAAAGCCTTGGACTAACGAGCACCAACTTGCCAGCTATCAGGAAAGAACTCAGGTCCATAAGTTAGGGAAAGAACTCCGGTCCATAAGTTAAGGCTAAGGAAAACACACATCGTGGGCCCAGACGACCATCTTACGATACTACCGCTATCAAGCATCTTATTTTTTTCATAGCCTTATAAATATAAACTGCATAGAACTTCAATACAATCTGTTCAAGCCAACGTTCAGACGACAAATCATAAATCTGTCATGACAAAAATAGCAACGTGGCAAAACAGTAGTCAAGACCGCAACGACAACATTGCATTGAAATCAAACAATGATAAGAAAAAGCAGTCCTTACACTCAACAGAGAGGCAGCCATTCACATCATGTATTTGCAATTTCATTTTTCTTGGCCTCGGACATATGATGGCCGGTGGCCAGTCCTCTACCTCGTCGTCTGTTCTTCCCACTGACAGTGTAAAGTCAGTGTACTCATTATAGCTGGCTAAGGGATGCAGGTGGAGTCAAAATCTCAAAAATTCTCAGTTAATGCTACAGAGGTTTCTCGACTGGATTGTTCAATCATACTAAAGGTTTACTTTTTACCAGCGTCTTGCAGCCTGCTTTCCAGTTGAAAGCGCGCTGCAATCATCAACTCATGCCATACTAACTTTCCTTATCTAACTGCTGCCGTTCTTGCTAATGGTTACACAATGTTACTCGAGAGTGATGATCGGAACCTGGAATACTGACCTTTACCGCAGCAACAGGTAAACACCAGGTGCAACAGAAGAGGAGCTTGGCCCTGAAAGAGGCCGAGCAGAGCTCCCTCTGCCGTTCAGACGAAAATCCAGAGAGAAACAACGGCCGACTGACTTTGATCTAGCCAACGTTCAGCTCACCTTCTGCCTTCCAACTGATCTACTGCATCTACCATAAACCTGCAAACTGTCTTCAAGGCACTAAATCTCCTCAGCCCCAAATTCTCACAAAACCGAGTTCTACCTGTAGAGATATCACGACTCTTTCAAATCAACGGATTCTGGATTTAACTCATCTTCATCTACAAGCTTCATTTAACCATTTAACGAGGAGAGATGGTGACTAATTGTTAGCGGCATTACTACTGTGAACAGAGGCCTGAAAATGTTGACAGTGTATAAAAACGGGGCAGAGATCAGATTAGCAAACACCATAGATTCAGGTCACAACATATAGAGATTGCAGTGGTTGAAATCTGTCTTCCGAACCACTGGGGAGGGAGGGAGTGGGGAGGGGGTGGTGATAGATGAATGGTAACATCACTGGCACGAAGAGCAGAACATCAAGTAGGAAGCGGGATCGATACCCGCTACCCTTCCAAAGGTCGACTCAACCTGTCATTCGCTAGGTGGCATTGGTAAAATAAGCAGCAGGAAAGATGGGTGCCTTGCATGGCAGCCAAAAGTTAAATTCGATTCCTGTAATAATAACTTGTAGGTAATCATCCGTTCATACTATGACTTGTAATCATACTGTGTACTCGTCAGTTTGAATTAAAACAGAAGAATATTATTATTATTATTAAAAACCCTTTTTAAAGTTATGTTATTTTATATTTTGTTAACCGAGAATGACCCAACAGAACTCTGGGACATGTGCTTGCGAAACACTGATTGATCAACATCAGACAGTAACAGGCATCTGCGGGCAGTTAATATCAAACTGTTCTAAGAAAATGCCATAAATGTCATCACCAGTCTAGCCCACGACTAATTCTGATCTGTCAGCTGTGTAATATCTACTAAATTAAAGCATCAAAGGCTATGA
This sequence comes from Aporrectodea caliginosa, assembly GCA_020284085.1. Classification (NCBI taxonomy): domain Eukaryota; kingdom Metazoa; phylum Annelida; class Clitellata; order Crassiclitellata; family Lumbricidae; genus Aporrectodea; species Aporrectodea caliginosa. The sequence goes on along the minus strand of JACEVL010000798.1, from coordinate 207,749 downwards.
TGGCATTCTGCTTCTAGCCCCAACGCTTTAGCAGCACGTGCGACCCTCAGATTTATACCAGCAGCACAACACACGAAATGACTAATGACTAATGCCCTGCGTGGAGGCAAAAGTAATAATTTTCCAGTCAAAAGCTGTTGACAACTGTAACTGATCTATGTAGTCAATGTCCAACAACACCCAAATAACACGCTTAAATGGCCAAGTTATTATCCTTCTTACTATGCTCCAAAAGCTGAAAACATTTCCTGAACTTTAACCTAGTATGATCTGCCACCTAGTCTGCTGTCTTTAAGACCTCTTCCTTTGCTATCCTATATTCTACTCTGGTTTATGGTGACCTAGTTGCTTCCCCAATTCTCAACTTCAACTTGTTCTGCTCTGATCATTTCATTGTTCTGCAGTAGTTTGCAGCAATGGCCTAAATATAACCACAGGCCGATCATACAACATGAATTTTTGGACTATCATCTGTAGTGTTCTTCATGGACACCAATGCGTTCTCTCATATCTTCATTTAATCACCATATGTGTATGTGTGTGTGTGTGTGTGTGTGTGAGTGTGTGTGTGTGTGTGTGTGTGTGTGCGTGTGTGTGTGTGCATGAGTGCGTGAGTGCGTGAGCGTGCACCATCATACCGGGTAATTAATCACATACTTCTATCAGCAGTACCATCATGATGGTTACACCACCATGATGGTACTCAGGCTCACCCACTTTATCCGGGTCAGTGGGGTTCAGTCCAATCAATTGGCCAACGTGGTATCCTGCACCAAACCAATCTCATCCATCCAATCTGACCAGACTGAAAAATCATGAACATGTTCAGACTGACACCAATCATACAGGCTACAGCTCAGTCCAGAAGCTTAGCCTATGTTGGGCCCACCACCTGGAATCACCTTTCTTGAGAACTGCGGATCAAACTCCTCATTTTATCCCTTCCACAGTTTCAGTCAGAAGCGCCTGAAGTCTGTATTATTTTACAGTAATTTCACCGGTTCGAGTCCGGAATGCCACTGATGAGTTTTTTCTCGAAGTGGCGCTTTATAAATGTCAGATTACAATTACAATTCCAGACTGAGTTTTTCGTATCATACATCGATTCGATAGGCATCAATTCGATCTGACTTGAAGAAAAGGCCTGTAACAGTGTATATGGCAGGCTTGACCTACCAAAAGACTTTCACTTTCTTTCCAGACCCGGTGTTGCTGGACACTAGAGTTTCCTTTGATTGTTCAATTACAATTATCATTTCATATCTCATCACCAAAGCAGTGCTATGTAAATCCCCAAATATATTACATTACCAAACTTCATTTAATTTAACGACACACAGATAAAATTACTGTCTTTAAACACCGCTCAAAAACATCAACAACAACAATGTTTACATCATTTAGTGTCTGTGTTATTAAATATTGACAGGTCTCGCCAACAATTCCCGGCATCCTAGATATATCGATTCGTATCACGATATACTCGGGTCCCAATTCGTGGCCCACAAAAGCCAGTCCCCAGAGCCAAGTCCACCGGGTCAGCTGCCACCAACCACGTAGACAGAACAACACGGTTGGCGTCTATGTGGGAAACACAACCTGGATAGCAACCAAACGTCTTGAGAATGTCAGCATCTGGCACGCTAACTAGGCCTACTGCCAATTGTCACACCAAAACAATAGCAACCCCACAATGCTCAGGTTTGTTGTCTGTCCCAATTATCAGCTTATCATCTCACAGTTGAAACCCAGTGGTTCTGCTACAGCATGGTTTGTAAACAAACCGCAATACACGCAAGCTCACAACACAGGCAATTCTTAATCTATATAATGTAAAGACGATAATTCATACACTGCAGTTTACTAGCAATCCCATCAGCTACATTTGTTAAGCCTATATCAAACCCATACACTGTAAACATAATTGCAAGTGCACATTAATTAATATAATGCCTCTTAAAAAAATTACTCCGAGTTCCCACGAGCTGACAACGCAGGACCAGGATCAAAAAGAAAGACATTCATACAACCCCTAACAAAATAGAGGCAGAGAAACGAGGAGTTCATGTCAAACTGAAACTCCAAATGATTGATGGAAGTTGAAAGCTACCAACAGCCAGTGTTTTAGTTGCTGAAAAAGAGACACGGGTCGAACATTTATAGATAACCAAAGTACAGAATGCAGGTCAAAATCTAATGCTGTTAATATGTTGCAAAAGAACCAACTGACAACGCATAAGATATTTTAGTTTCCTCTTTAAATTATTTACACAACAAATAAGAGTTAAAAATTGATCACACACCTATAAGTGGATGCAAAAAAAGCATAATTGACAGAACTATTGCACTTTAGTTTAAAAAAATAATTTTGAACTATGTCTGTAACTTCTCTTTGCTGGTAGTCCAGTGGCTTTGTCCACTTTAAGCCAGGATATAACAATTTCTGGACCATTGAAGCCATGAAAGAGCTGGGGAGGGGTCAAGACCCCTTACCCCAACGTCTTTTCAGTTACTTAGCTGAGGGGTCAGAAGAAGAGCTACGGGGTTGAACCCCCAAAACCCCCTGATCCATCCAACAACTAAAACACTGACAGTGGAACAAATGCGGGCAAACATGAGCTAAACGAAAGTGGTGGCACTCTGCCAAAGCAATTTCAACTGAACACTTTCAATGGCACCAAAGGACCATGTAAAACACCAATAATAATTGCCATGCAACTTTTATTTTTACATTTTCCATGAACAGCCAGTTAACACACATGCAGACTATGCACTCACCTTCACCCATTCTGTGACCTTGTCCTTGGCAATGTGCTTGAGAGCAACCTACACAAATCAAAATTGAATGCAAATTAAAAATTAATTTTATCAGTCAAACATATGGTGCTCTAGACAATTTTTATCACTTCAAACTGCTCACATATTTAAGCAAACAGACAGCAACAGATGTTATCTCATTACAAAAAACGTTGGATCAATTGGCTTTTCAAAAAACTTAATTTCCTGTACTGACTGTTCCGGGTTAGAAACATGAGAACCACTCCTATTTTCCTATTCCTGTAACACAAACCCTGTGTGCTTTCACTTCACAGCCAATTTTTCAGTGCACATGTACTATTCTTCATGCATATATATATATATATATATATAATTTATATATATATATATATATATCTGCTGTATTTAGTAATTATCAGTGAGGGTTTAACCTCATACAGTCAGCTTCTGTTTTACTTCCTGGCCTGGCTCACGACCTTGAAATCTTCAAGGATCTTGGGTTATAAACCCAGCTGGGTTTGCTCCACAGTAACTAGAAAGATCTTGGAAATAGCTTTTTCGCTTTCTTAACTGCAACAACAGTCCGTGTGAAAACTAACAAATATTTGATAAAGGCATCATTAAACAAGGTAATTAAACTAAGTCAGACTATCAGGGCTACCAAATGTGAAGATACTCAAGATCAGGTGGATTTCCATGATATGGAAAATATCCAAGGAAGGCCTGGAGAATATAAAATCACATGAGGATAAGCACAATTGTACAATGTAGAGAGAATGGCACACTGTGCCAACTACATTAATCTTAATTTTAAACATCTGTTACCCTTACAGCAGTCAACAAAGCTCAACAATCTTATCATTTACAATTATCCACTGCCCTCTAAAGCAATAAAAAATTCCGAGAAATCCTGCATCCAACAAAGCTGTTGAACGTGACAGAGATTTTATCACATCACAATGCCAAGGCACCATTACATCTCACGTACACTGCCTGCTTCATTTGCCCACTCCTTAACCCTTTAACGACGAGCCGCTTATGGTTTCCCATACATTTTAGTACATGCTCGTCGTTAAAGGGTCTTGTAACAGCAGAGATCAAAGTGACAAAATGCTCTAATATTTTTCTGCCAACAGAAAGCAAACTGCAGCCTATTATGAACTCCTACAGAGGTGACACCTAGGCTATGCTTCAAAGTATCTATATTATTTACATTTTACTCACAAAATGTACAAATACAGTATGACGGAGTATTAAAATATGTGTGCAAGAAGGGAACCTACTGAAGTATGTATGCTGCAATCCAAAACCTTTCTGATCTTTGTAAGTGATAATAATTATCATTAACTAAGAAGAAAAGTATCAGTTCTTTACCCTTAGACTCGTGTACCCATACATATTTACAAACTCACACACCTCGAATATGATGTCATGTAACAATATGTAGTGCAATGACTCGAGAGAAGTCAATGTGCATGAGATCTAGGGCTGTTAAACGAAATTCGGAAATCCGAATTTCGGTTTTGAAAACGAAATTCGGTTTTTATTATTGACAAAACGAAATTCGAATTTGTTTTAAATTATTTTCGTACTGAAAATTTCAAGAAATACCAGAAAGAATTAATTCATGCATTTCTTTAGTGTTTATGATTGTTTTCATCGAATATAGCCGGCAGATAAGAAGGTGTTTCTTAACGTAAGTTACGGTACCTAATATATAAAATAACTTGCGTTATATAATAATATATTACATTTTCTATGAAGGCCAATAAAAACGAAATTCAGTTTAAAATCGGATTTCTAAAACCGAAATTCGGATTGCCAAAAAACCGATTTTAACAACCCTAATGAGATCACACCGATATATGTACACATCTTACTCCTCTGGCTAGATCTTTCTAAACAAAAGACCTGGTAGTGAAAATGACAAAACGTTGCACTTGCAGGCTTCAAATAACTTTCCCAGGACCTCTCTGAATATCACAGGATCTCTCTGAATAATTACACGATTTTACATTACACTACAAACAAAACAAGATACACTCATCTTGCACAACATGTGAAATTGCATCTCATAAACATGTCCTACAAAGGGGTTGTTCATATCAACTACCACTGCAGCTCCTTTGCGACGAACATAAAACACGCTATATTAATGTCCCAATACATATGTACCAGAAATAAAAGCCCTCGATCACATGACATCTAACAGTTTATGTTCCATTGGCCAATGAGGCAGATTTGGACCAAGAACACACATAATGTGTCACATATCACAGCGAACGCAAGGGAACCAACAGCAGGCAAAGATCAACAACATAACGCTTCCCAAAAACTTGAAAAAACACAGTCAGACGTCTGACCCAAAATAGCAGAACACTTTTAACGAGTCCAGAACACCATCTCATATCCATGCTACCAAACGGACTTGAAACTTTAAACCAGGACACATCTCAGTTAATAAATAAAGAAACAGCATGTGACCCAAAGGGGCTCCTCCACATGGATTTAAATGGTAGAATAATGTACACGTTTTCATTAAAGTACACGATAAGAGCTTTATCCAACATGGTCTTACTTTTTAAAATATGCAATGAAACACCCAAAGTCTGTTAATTGTGTTTCCTCACTTTGACAGGATTATCACATACGTGCATTTAAAATCATAAAGAAATAGCAAGATCATATGACAACATCATATGATGCCAGATGCACTTGTAGCCCTGAACTCAAAACGGGTGACAAAAAGGTTTCCTGGAAATAGAAATGACTGAACGAAACTAACAACCCAAATGAACAACCCCAATGAACTAAGCAAGTTACAAAAGGGAAAAAACACAACCAGGGAGACTCAATTTGTCTTCTACTGAAAAGCAGGTGCAGAAATACAAGATTGATCATATGCTACAAGCCTCTGGATATCGCACAGCATCTGCAATGCATACTAATTCCATCTGTACGAAATAACTGATAACTGTGGCCAAGCTGAACATTCTAGTAGCTGGAGTGTAGTCTTATGGTAATGAGGCACAAATGTCTGCTGCCTTGTGCATTAGATAACAGAACTACATATATAAGATTTATTACTGCTCATACATACATACTGCAGTTGCATGTATTGTTGCAAGAGAAGCCATCATCACTTAAGCTGAGGCCACGGTATGATGTATTACGAAAGGGATATGAAGTGTTACCAACTTCATTTTTCTCAGACTGGGCACATGACCTGTCCTCTAGCTCATTTTTTCTTCCCACTAACAGTGTACAATCAGCAAACTCATCACAGCCACTAGGGGGCAGAGGAGGAGCTAAAATCTCAGAGCAAATTTCAACTCTGGCATTATTATTATTATTATTATTATCATTAATATTTATTTTGCCCTAAGGTATACAGGATCCCTCAGGGAATTGAATACTACCGGGGTAACTATTGTGGAAAATAAAATATCTGGAATGGCCCTATTATTAGTATTATTATTATTATTATTATTATTACAAACAGAAATGCGAATTGGAGGCGCATTGATCTGTTTGAACCCCACACCTCTGTTGACAGCAGTCTTGGCGCCAACTAATAGACAGACCATCACACGCCCACTCCCAATGTGGGCCATGTCCGTATTATTACAATTACTATCATAACTCGTGTGTGCCATTTGTGAGACATTGCCTTTATGGTAATAACGCACAACTATCTGACAACAGGTGCATAATTTCCAGACAGACACACAGTGCTCGTGGCTAATTTGCCTAATTGCCTTCAGCAGACTTGAATGAGAAACGAGGAACTGAACATCCGTAGGCAAAAGACAGAGACACCGAAGACACAGACCAGATATCATCCAGCGGCACCAGGATGTCCAATTTTACTAATCCGACCAGATTACTAGTCCAGAGATCTGCTACAATAGCAGCATGCACAATAAGCTAATTAATCACGTCTTGCAAAAGATTAATCTCAACACCCTCCCTCCCTCCCTCCCTACCATAGAAACAACAACGGAAATAAACCACACACTTACTCCCTCCTGACTGGCTTCTAGCATGGCTTAAAATGCGCTATATAAATGTTCCATTAAGAAAACGGTTAAAAGCAGTAGCCAAACAAGAAGTATGATATTGGCCCCAAATTATCAGTGCGTGCTCACTGCTCAGGATATACTTCTGGGCAAAGGTGACTGGTTAATTTTCCTGTACCCCGGGCAAAGTACATGTTTTGATCTGCCATGGGGTTACAAACAGCTCATAATTAATAGCAGACAATAATAATAATAAATATTGACTTCTATGACATTAGTATCTAATGCACAAGACACTGAACAATGGCACTGGTCAATCAACTTAAAGTGGAACAACACAGAATTCTTGGAAATAATCTACAGAAACAGGCAAAGACATAAAAAAATTACAAAAGATTTCATATTTATACAAGCCAGTACATAGGCATACCTGTGTGTGTATGTATGTACATATGCACGTGTGCATGTATGTATGTATGCATTCATGTATATATATGTGTGCGTGCAAGTATGTATGCATGTGAAATGGTCCCTTCTGGGCTTCCCCTTTTGTCTCCACTAGAACGATAAACATAACTTGGTTAACACTTTCACATTATTACACTGTCACGTTATATGGTAAACAATAAATAAATTGATTGATTGATTGTGTACAGATAAAAGCAGGCAAGTATTTCAGATCTCTACTCACACATCTTCCGTCCTTTTTACAGACCCCGGCGTAGACGGTACCAAAGCCTCCGCTACCCAAGACCTGGTCAACAGAATACGCCTTTTCGAACGCCTCTTTGTCTTTTTTACCTGTCCAAATCAACAAACAAAAGATCTGAACCTTACTAACTGCATTTCACAATACTAATGAGACATGGTCCTGTCATGTAACAATGCAATACAAACGGAAAAAGTAACTGCACAGAAATGATGCTTGGCCATTCCAAGACTCCTAAAATATTTCCGTGCTATTCCAGGACTCTTAAATACGTCAGCAGAGCACTTTAGCATATGTAACGCTCTTGTTTACACAGTTCTATATAGAGCTCCCTAAGGTCAAAGGGGCCTTCAGCGGACACACCTACTTGCCCACAGCTATCTAACAACAAGACACAGCATTTAACCTTCCAACTCGCATTGATTTTGGTATTTGTTTACCAAAGTACAGAATGTTGAATTGAGTAGGTGCCAGATAATTCAGTATTCTACTGATGGTCATCCAACAAAACTACTAACCGAGCTCAATTTTACAGCACTTGCCAGAGTTGCATCAACGGAACAAAGCAGCCACCAATATTCCTCCAATTACCAAGTTTAACAAATCAGTACAGTCAACTCCACTCAAGTGCATAACGGATAAGTACATAATCTGCTCATATATTTGCATAGAATCTGCCATGTCCTGTTTTAATATAGGGCATTTCAATGGAGAACTACTCGGGGCATGTGCATAACGTATAAGTGCATGATTTAGTTAAGTGCATAGCCGTCAACAGGTGCTGTGAATATCAATGCCACTTAATTGCATGGGAAGCTTAGAACATTCCGGCCTAGGCAGTTCGACTGTGGACAGCAAACAACTGTGACTGTCCATTGGTCTATCTTAGTTGCACTGTGGTCCCTATCAGCAAATGACGTAGATGACATTCGGCTACAGCATATTTGGCATGTGCACTTCTAATTTAATGCTTATACCTTTACTCTAACTTGATATTAACTAAAGGACTTATAGGCCTAGTATGTAGGCTTAGGGTAAACACATAAACATGTAACAAAATATTAGCACATTTACTGGTACCAACTTTTACACAGCCCATGTAAATTTCTCTTATGTGCATAACTGCACACGTTGGTTAAACGCATAGGTTCAAGGCAATCCCAAGGCCACACACTTTTAAAAGCATCGTCTACTATATACACAATAGATGACGCAAAACACAACATATTCATTTTTCTTCTATAATGCTTCCATTCAGTGTTGAGCAACGATGCACGAGGCAATCAATCAATGTCCAAACACAGATGTGCATATTTAATTGTTGAAGTGTCAAAGCTGCACACTGCATTCCATACAAGGTACGCCTTCAACCTTATGGCTAACCAGACAATCACACAAAGCCGATCCATTAAGCCAACAGCCTCCGCACATTCAAATCAATTTCCCAATGGCCCTAGGACTTACCAGGGCAAAGGCATGCAAAACTTTCCTCTGCCCTAAGCGTGGACATGCAAAACAGGGTGTCTACCAAGGTCACCTTCAAAGCACAGAACACCAGCCTTGAAATTAAGATTGGAAGATAAGCGGCTGTCACGTCAGCCGAAACAAAAGGCAGAAAGGTGAAATTCCTCTGTGGTAAAAGTCAAGATAAACTCTGGTGGACTGGAATTTACCACTGTGAACCACTTTCCAACCAGGTCATAAAAGGTCATTCAAGGAACCCTCCAGTGGATTCTGTATGCAAAATATTTGCATAAAGCTATGCTGTGTTCCACTGGCTTATCCGTAACAGCTTCATCACGGATCATGCGGCTGAGGGTTTGACCCCAAGTAACAACCCTGGTAAAGTTGTTTGCACACGAGTGCCTCTGTTACCAACCAGTATAATATGGTAATGGCCTAACCTCGGGTGCTTGACAGCGTAGTGGTTAGCATGCTGGACTGTCAATCGAGAGGTTGGAGGTTCAAATCCCCGCCAGGGCAGACATTTGTTTCAAGATTTCTGCTTCACCTGCTAACTCAGCTATAATGAGCACACTGACCGTACGCTGTCGGTGGGAAGATGAGATGGCGAGGGAGAGGACTGGCCACCCGCCCTCATATGCCGAGGCTTGGAAAAGGAAGTCACTAATGCTTCATACCCATGGCTACCATGGAGCTAGCTAAGTAAGTAAGTAAGCAAGAATAGCAAAAATTCTTTATCAGACTACCAACAAAAGGAAATGAGTGTCTCCCTTACATTCCACACTAAGCTAAGCAAGCTACCACATCTGCAATGGCTCCTATTTTAGTAACATACACATGGTGGAATTCTGTGGTAGTTGGAATGCGTGGGAGGAAAGACCCGTGGGCAGGAAACTAATGAACGGCAAAATGTACTGACAATGTAGGGATGGTCAGACCCAGAGCATGGAATGTTTCCCCTTTTCCTATATAATTTGCATACCCTGAAGAACTACAGCAAAAGCCCTAAAATGCATTGATTGATAGAGCATGCACAGTTATGGAGATGTTTCATGTTTTTAAGAACATTCTGGTAGCAACCACACAATATTTTCTCTGATTCTGAACTAGAGATATGGCACTCTATACTCCGCACCCTCTGAAGACACTAGAAAAAACTCTCAAGGTGATACACAGAAGGCATCTACAGTGCTACAGATGTTACAACAACTTAACATTAACGGTGACAACCCATTTTGTATTCAAGTACATATCGTTTGTCTAAGCTTTCGAGCAATTTTTCCTTCATACTTAACATGATGTTCTTCTCAATTAAATTCATTACAATTAAATTTTTAAACAAAAGCAAAATCACACAGTAATGCAAAGCCGAGGTGCAGTTATTCAGTCGATATGCGAAAAGCAGTTAGATATCCAGATGTTTGAAAGCCAGAGATATACGAGTTTCGTGGCGTTCTTCAAGGACAGTTTGAGCACTAATCAGATAAACATTGATAGTATTGTATTGCATTCAAAACATTTAAAAAGCACCTCTAGTACATTCAATTTCTTTGAAGCAGCAATAAGGAGTATACAAGAATCCATGGAAGATCTACATCGTAGCTCAGCCAACAGGCCTACCCATGTCCAAAAGTTCCAGGCTGTGGGAACAGTTAAAACGTTACAGTTGGTTAAACGTAGGTAGGAGTCTGGTTGTAATATTAGAGTAATTTCGAAAAATTTTACGCGCCAAAACTTACATAAAAAATACGAACCTGTGGCACGGAAAATACTAAGACTAGTAAGGATTTTCCAGGCCAGACAAACCTGTTTAAATCGATACAACTAATAGATCCTTGCAGAAATATGGAATATATCACAAAACGAAACCTTCCTTCTCATCCTACGTCGGGCGCCATATAAATTTATTGATTATCCGCCTGATGCAATCGTGCTATGAGTATTATTCACCTTTAGCGGCTGCCGAAGCCTCCTTGTCCGCCTTGCCGAACGAAAAGAAATTCATACGGCTGAGCTTCTTGGCCAGGGTTTTCGACATGATGAAGGACGGTCGACTCTGTTACCGGTCCTCAAGTTAGAGAGACGAATGAATTACTTCTAGGACTCGACGGACTGACACAACACGAACCCTCTCGTCGTAATCCAGACCACCGACCTCTCCTCAGTCGCTTTAGTTGGACGGCCTTGTCCCCCGACGACGAACGACGTAAGCACGGTCGACAACCGTCAATGGGCAACGACGAAGGCTCCTCCGACCGTATGGCGCGCGTGGGCGAAACACTAGACGACGTCAGAGGGAGTTCAACGCAACGGCGGATATCTCTCTCTCTCTCTCTCTCTCTCTCTCTCTCTCTCTCTCTCTCTCTCTCTCTCTCGTATTTCTCCTTCGCACCAGGTACGCGGAAAATATACTTCGCGTATACCCGCGTAGGGCCACTGCGCAATAACGTCAGCCCGTGTGCTTCAGCCTGCGTGCTAAAAAGCTACTCGGTTTACTCGGAGCCAGAGCCGAGACGTGGAATTCGCCCGGCTGGAATAAATGATAAACGTCAATGGATGGAGTACGATGAAATTCAGACGATGCTGATTAAAATGCAGAACCCAGACACGTGTGCGGCCTAATGGGGGACTCTGTGAGCAGTTCCTTTAATTAAGCGGCGATAGGCGTCGCCAGTATGTGATGTGGTCAAACTTTAGACAACTTTAGCGTAAATAAACCATAGACATCATATATTAAATGTAAGATGTCTATGAAATAAACCTACCGCACAACAGAGCACACATTTTACCTAGAGTAGCCAAACTTTATGCCATCCTGGCGCCACCTATAGGAGCCATTTTTACAGAGTCCCTCATTATATGACATGGAATAGAATAGAATATTCTTTATTGTAGGACCAATTGCAAACCGCATTTTGGCTTACATGAAAGTTTAAAGGATTGGTTTCTGTATTTCTGGATTTAACTATTAATTTTATGCACATAGACGTAGATATATATTGAGGCACGAGGAGGCAGCTGCCTAGCTCCTCTTTACAATACAATAGGGCCTAGCCTACAATACAACATGATCTTTGATATCGTCCTTCTTACTAAGGTTGCCCCAAGCTCAGAAGTGCACACGCCTCTACGGAGCAGAAGCAATTAAATTGCAGAGCAATTGTGCGCAAAGGAATTGCTCAAGGTCCCAACGCGGCGGCTTGAGGTGGATTCGAACCTGCAACCCTCCGGCTGCAAGGCACCGAACATACCCCTACACTGTCACTACCACGCCCCACTACACCACCGCGCCCACACTCTTGTTTTTTAATATACTGGAACTTCGATTGACTAATGTCATTGCGTCCTCTCAGATCCTTTGACCGGCTTGACCTTTTCGTTCCCCGTGTTAGGACCACAATGGTTCAATCCAGATCCTTTGCCTGCATAGGTCCCCTCACTGTGGAATAGACAATCAATCAATCAATCAATCAATCAATCAATCATTTATTTCTGTAACCATCAGAAGAGAAAAAACGAACAATGAAACAGTAAGGCAACGGCTTGACATTATACTGGCTACAAGGAGGCCCAGAAGGGATCATGGATCCCGCTAAATAGGGACACCTAAACATGCAAAAAATATAGATAGGGAAAAAATGACAGTCAATGATACATAGAGTAGAGTAATAGCCTTGGGCTCAAAAATCAAACAACAAATAACAAACAAGACCAAATAAAATAAGACGGATCCATTAAAAATCACATTAACAAAAGACTATAAAACCTTAACTAAAATAGCTTTACAGACAAAATCAACTAATTTACCACAATCTTAGCTAAAATAGCATTATAATATAGACTTCCTCCTCCACCTTCGCCGAATCAGACAAGTGAAGCGTTGCCTGGATGAAACCTGCCTCCGTATTCTCACACAAGCCCTTGTCATCTCTCGCATCGACTACTGTAATTCCGTCCTATCTGGCCTCCCAACGTCGACACTTCAACCCCTCACATCTTTTCTGCACACTGCTGCTCGCCTAATAAAAGGTCTTGGCCCTAGAGATCACATCACACAATCTCTTCATCAACTACACTGGCTTCCCATTCGCGCCCGTATCGCTTTCAAAATCTCCCTCCTCATGTATCATATCCATTCTGGAACCTCCCCTTCATATATGACGTCCATGGTCGTACCATGCTCTGCTTCAAATCCTAAAGGACTCAGATCGGCCACGCGAGGAGACTTTACCGTTCTTCGCACCAAGAGGAAGTTTGGAAATCGTTCTTTTGCTGTCTCGGGACCTAGGGAATGGAACAGTCTTCCAGCTACAATCCGTCAATGTTCATCTGCTACTCAATTTAAATCAAAATTAAAAACTTATCTATTCTCATTATACTATGACTAAGAACACAGCGCAACGCGCTCTCGTGCAAGACTTGTCTTGTTAAAGCGCGTTATAAATGTCTAATTGTATTGTATTGTATAAACAAAATCATCTAATTTAATCAATCAGTAAATTTCAATCAGTCATTTATTTATGTAACCAATAATAAGAACAACAACAATGAAACAATTAATAAGGCAATGATTTTATATGTAGGCCTACTGGTTACATGGGGTCCAGAAGGGATCATGGATCCCGCTAAATTACAGCCAGTCGATACTTAGATTGGAATAATCAAACAAAAACATAAGAAGAGACCATTAAACGACATTAACAAAACAATATAACATTAACAAAACAATATAGACTTCCTCCTCTACGTTCTACAATCCTCTCTAGTAGCATCTCTACCTCTTTCTCTCACCTTAAAACCTTCTTTTTCTCTCGGAGTACCTCGCACTGGGAGCGCTTCTGAAAGGCTCATGCTATGAGAAGCGCTTTATAAATGATCAAATACAATAGGCCTACAATACAATACAATACAATACAATAATGACCCCAATGACAAGGATTTTGCCAATGGTCGTTGAAGTTACCTTCTCTTGACTTTAAGTCTCGCTACGTGCCTGTTTATGCATTCTATAAATTGCTTTATAAATTCATACGGACAGTGACTGTAGGCCTAATCTGGGCGTTTCTAGCGCAGCTAGAATTTTTTAAATGCAAATTCAATGCTTCAAATATTTTGTAATTTGCTGAGTGCATCAGACTCTCGAAGTTCCTAGGAGTTACTACTCCTATCTAATGCGATTTGCTTTACCTTAATGCGATTTTGTGTACATTTGTTGCCGCCCGCTCCGCAGGCGGAGCTTGCGTGGGCGAAAAGAATGCGGAGGGACGCCATATAACAGCCGCCTGTCTGCATGTATTCATCCGCGCGCACTCTGCCCGAGCTTTTGCGCATGTACAACTCAAAGCCTAAAAGCCCAGCTGCCCCACCCTCTTATCAGCCTATCCCTTCAATCTGTTCAAATGACCGGAGGCTTGGCCCACCCACTCTGGAACATCCCGCAGCCACGATGACCCAAGGGTTTGTAAACACAGATCTCTGAGATCTGTGACCGACATTTCGATGAGAGAAACCATCTGAGGCCTGCAAAGCTGAAACTGATTTGGGTTTATATACATCTTAATTATTAAAGAATATTCTTAGTAGGATGTTGGATTGGTGTACGTGAAGAAAGTTTCCTCCGTGGAAACTTATGTACGTATAAGAGCGATAGCACCGCTGCTAGTGAGTCAGCAAAACAAGGCCTATACGCCTATATAAACCTTTGGAATTTAGGTGGATAGGGTCTAAACATATAAATAGGGACTTTGTAATTACATTATTGCCAACAGAGCTAAAGATAAAAGTCAACGAAATTTGACCCGACACAGAAACTGACCGAACAGATCTGGCTCACACAAACTTGTTTTCATATAGCGCTAGTATAAGTTGGCCTCTGACTCACTTCCGCGTGGCGTCAATAGATTTCAGAAAGTTACATTTAACTTACATTACAGATCAGTCAGCTGAATCTATAACAACAAAAATATTGGTGGATACTTGGAGTTTTGCTGAAGGATAAGAAAAGAATCCAGGACGTCAGAAAGATACTGGGAGTGGCATGTATTACTGACAAAATGATGAAAGTTGCATCCAAAGAATTATGACAGCAGAGATCACTGGACACCGCAGTCGGGGACGCCAGAACAAGAGACGTGGAGACATGATACAACAAGATCTGAAGTCTCTCAGATTGAAGAAAGAAAATAGTAGTGACAGAAACAAGTGGAGAAGAAGAATCCGAGTGGCTGACCTCTCCCGCTGGGATGGACTATTATAGGCTATAATTCAAGCCGGAAGGAGATTGTGTTAATGTCAAAATGGTTCGGGGTTGGTTTAGATTTATTGATGTGATAAATTGTTTAAATTTGCAGAAGAGCCAATAAGACTGAGTCTACGAAGAAAATGGTCCAGTCTGGATACGTAAAGCCTAGGAAAAGCTCAATTACGTCATATGCCCTTTTACTTACTTACTTTACTCCTTCATTTCTCCCTTCCTTACTTATAAGTTATCGTGAGCGTAATATGAATTTTTCTCCAGCGTCCAAACAGCGAAGTCGCGGGAACCAACTTATTCACAGGCGCTTTTCAAAACAAAGCCGACAGGTAGGCTAATCGATACGGTAAAAATCGGTTCCAGGTCGATGAAGATCCAAAGGTTCAGGCAGGCTATACGTACGTACGGTGGGTGGTACTTAGAATTGAAGCGGTGAGGGAGGTAAGGGGAAAAGGAGGGCTCAGGATAGGATTTGTGAAAGAACAATGTTTTGAGTTCTGAGTGAAAGACCTCGACCTGTGGCGAGAGAGCGAGAGGTCAGGTTTAGTGAGTTCGTACGATGGATAATATATTTGGCGTTCTTCAGGCGGGAATTTGTTTCAGAGAGGCGGAATAGCTATATATATATGGCTATAGAGCGATTTGCAAATTTTAGTGATAAGGTGCCGTCCATAAATGACGTCACGGATTTTGGCCGATTTTGAACCCCCTCCCCCTCGTCACACTTCGTCACAAAAAGTAACACCCCTTGAAAATGACGTCACAAAGCTCTGACCCCCAAACCAAATTTCCATGGCGAAGCAAAATGCTCTTTCGTGGAACAAATAGGGAAAGCATGCATATTTTAAAATCTAATGGTGACGAAATATTGAAATAATTAGAAAATTATTAATAATGGTGCCCGTATACATTAAAATAATAAAAAAATAGAGAAAATTTAGGCTAATACTCACAATTAGTGCTGTTATTGCTAAAATTAAATTGTTGTTAATTGTTAACTTTAATTACATAGACCTGGTGTGACGTCACACCTCTCAGACCCCACCCCCATGTCACACATCGTCACAAATTTCCGACCCCCCTAGGTGCGTGACGTCATTTATGGACGGCCCCTTTAAATGTGACGGAAGAGCAGAGAAGTGCTATGGGCTGAAGAGGAGCTGGTTGAGGGATGTGGGTGGGTGGATTGCGAATAACTAACAAAGCCAGGATGGCTGGGAGGATTGCAGCGTGTTGTAGGTGATAGCCTGATAGGAGTTTGTATCCTATTCGCTCACGTATGTTAAGCCAGTGGAGTGATTTAATTACAGGAGTGATCCTATGGTGTTTACCTACCTGTTGATTTATTATTACTGACAGTACCCAAACAAGCAATTCGCAGTGAAGTTGCTCAGTCTCTAAGCAGAGGAGTCAATGAGCCGGCTCGCGGGACATGTCTGGACCACCGACGATATTTATTTGGCCCGCGGAGTCTTGCCTGAAGACTACACAATTTGTGAATAAAAGTTCAATTTCCCATTTTTAAGGCTTAATGACTTTTGTAATGTTCGTGACTGATAACGAAAATCAAAATTAAGATTTTTACAGCCGAATTTTACTGTTTGTATGCTAAAGATGCACCATTTAAGATTTAGTTTTCATAGATTTTCTGGGCACAGGTTCAGCGAGCCCCCTCCCAGATGCCTGCTCCCATTGCGCCTTCGGCAACCTGGCCCGCCACTTTCTGGAAAATATTGCCACTGGCCCGCCATTACAAAGAGACCGAATCAGCGGGGTAGTCTAGAGATATCACACTGTGATCCAATGTGCTATTTCTATAGCGCCTCTATTAAGAATCGACTCTGCGAAGGCATTATACGTGCTGAGCGAGCTGCAATTGAGTCTTAAGACCAAACGTTAGATTGATTCTCGCACATTGTTTTTACAAACTAATAAACCCAATAGGCCTATATCTGTCAGCGGGATAGTTGCGGAATTTGATAGGCCTACATGAGTCTTCTTTTCCCAGTATCCGCGCATTTGATATGAATTCATAAATTAGCGCGGCCTGATTATTAACGAAATGAGTAGGCTAAATAAAAGCCGCCTAATTCTTGTCCGGCACGTGCCTATAGTACAGAGACACGTGGTGATGTGGCACGTGCACAAAAATCAGTCTCAGACCTACAGTGCTTAAGGCATCGCAGTCGGTGGTAAGGATAATAATAATCCATTATATATATATATATAGGCTATTGTCATACTACGGCATTACGTGACCGATGGCATATACTATTATTATTATTATTATTCAGGACGATCTTCTGTGATACGGAGACGTCATTAAAATGTTGTCATATCTTAATTATCATTATACCTGCGAAATATAGGCCTACTGTGGAGTATTATAACGTGACTTAGCCTAATTATACAAGTGACATAATTAGGCCTACCTGCACTGTCGTCAGTTTCTTTCCTGTTTTTGAAATGTTGTCTATGGCGAGGAATAGAATGTCGAAAACTGAATAAAAATTGTCGTAATTTTAGTACGAAAACTGTCCCGTATGTTAGCAGTCACGCAGTAGGCTACAGGCTGCGTATTCCCTTCAGAGCGATTATGGATTGATACGCAAATCTTAATACTATGATAACGGTGCTGTGGAAGTTTTCAGATTAGAATAAGATTAGAGTCATTAGATGTTCATGCAGTAGGCCTAGGCTAATGTCGGAACTCTATAGTATACAATTCTAACAAATTTTGCGTCTCTCACGAAATTTTAGACCTAGGCCCTAAATATTCTATTCTATCTATTCTTTTCTATTCTATTCTATTCTATATATATATTCTGTTCTATTCTATTCTATTCTATTTACGGACTTATAAAGTAGGCCTACCTCTCACAGTTCTACCTAATCAGAGGCGCTCCCAGTTTGAAGAACCCCTCGAAAAGGAGGTTTTACGATAACGTCAGAAACAGTAGTGCCCCAGATAAGATCACAGCACGGGTTATAGCAGGATGGTCATTCCACAGCAAAGGGCCAACAGAGGCATAGGCACGATGCTGTGCTGTGGCAGTCCGAGGCCGAGGAACTAGAAGGTCATGACGGTCTAAAAAGAGGAGAGGACGTCCATAGGTAGGCCCTATAGATAGCTGAGAAATACAGGGTGGCGCAAAATAAACCGGACTATTATGGTATTGGTTTGGCATTTAATATAACATTGAATGAACTGTAAAATTTCAGAATTTTCTGAATGCGTAAGAAATTTCAGTCAAAGTGATGTTCAATATGTCCTCCGTTTGCTGCGATAACCAATGATAATCGCTTGCGAAACTGTCCAATAGCCCGGTTGATAGTGTCCTCGCTGATTTCGTCCCAGCATGCGGTCAGAACTTCTTTCAAATGTTCAATGTCTCGAATTCTCTGCCTGTAGACAAGCATGCTGAAGCATTCCCCAGATGGAATAGTCTACGGGATTCAAGTCCAGACTGTTCGGTGGCCAATTTTCTGGTTCAATTAAGTCTGGAACGTGAGCAGTGAGAAAAGCAACTGTTTTTCGTGAACGATGAGCACGTGCTCCATCCTGCTGGAAAGTGAAATTGTGACCAGAGTTAACGCCATAGAATATTTGACGTCATTTTTATTTTATGTAGCGTTCTCATTTTTCTGTGTCATTTCTGTCTAATGATAGTTTTAAGGCGATAATTACTTTGATTATTCAAGCGATGCAATTGCAAAAAACTAATAGTCCGGTTTATTTTGCGCCACCCTGTATATACAGAGGTAGCGTGGAGCTTAACACAAAAACGTTTTACACGTAAGAAAGAGAAATTTAAACTGAATCCGAGCAGTTAAGGGAAGCGCCAATGAAGGTGTTCAGTCATAAAAGTCGAAATATGGGTGAAACGAGGAAGGCGGGTGATCAAACGAGCGGCTGGATTAAGTATCGATTGGAGCGAAGCCACACGTATAGGCCTACGCAGTTTGGTAGGCCGATGAGTAACGAGTTACAGTAGTCAATGCGAGAACAGATGAAGGCATGAACCATGGAAGAAAAATCGGAAAGGGGACAGATCGTCGAATGGCACGTAGACGCCGCAAATGATAAAAACTGGACCGAGAGAGATTAGAGATATGTGGAGAGAAGGCAACAGTAGCCTACTATACTCTCTATCTAGACTCTAGAGTAGCCTATCACCCAAGTCGCGGGCATTTGTCAAGAAAGTAAACTGAGGGAACCGCTTGGCAAGTAAAACGCAATCAAGTTTATTAGCTGCTGGCGAGTGCACAGCCAGATAAATTGAGTCTTCGAACAATTGAGCGAAAGACGACTTGAGGACATCCAACAATAATGAGATCGGCAGAAAGATATTTAATAGTTTGGGAAAGAGCAAACTGGTGGGAAGAGGAGCCATGAACGAAGGCCTGGACATCATCAGCGTAGCCGTAGAGGTGACCAGAGGACGAGTGTTTAGCAAGAGAAGAGGGATATCAGCTGTAAACATGATTATAAAGAAGTGGATCCAGCACGGATCCTCGAGGGCCTCCAAGTTTAACAGGTAGGCCTACCCATGAGGTGCGAGAGTCACCTATAATAACCATTTGGCCCATGATTTGGGTACGATCAGCGGATCAGTAAGCCAAGGGCGAAACCAAAGAAGAGGAAGGTCACTACTCACTATAAGTCTAAGACCAAAGGAAATTTCAAGGCGATGTAACAGAATATCATGGTCTACCATATTGAATGATGAAAATGCATCAAAAGTGCTAAGAGAGTAACATGGTATGTCAGAGAGAAGAGCCGTTTCAGTGAAGTGGTGAGCATTAAGGTAAATAAGTTAAAATAGGCCTGACAACTCGTTTGTGTTCGGCTCAGACCAGATCGATATAGGTGAACGAACGGATAAAGGTACACGAGGTTCTCTGGAAATTTCCACATCAGCAGTAGGCTACCGTTTTTAGCAACTGACCTAGCGGCGGTTAATGAACTATAATATAAGGATCAATACTTGGCGCGCTTCATGGGGCCCATGGAGCCATCTTGTAACTGTAGGTCGCGCATGCAAGACGATTGATTTATAAGACCCTTTGTTTAAATTGGGCCTGGGCAAATAATAGGCTATCATGTTGGTAATAGTAGCCTACACGCGTCTGAGAATCAGTCGATAAATGTTGCACTCTCAATCGGTCGTGAAAAAAATAAAACCATCCACAGTTCCAATGCTCGAGCTATTTTTAGTGCACCGCGGACAGTGGCCAGTAGTGATTAAATTAGGTCATAGATGACCCAGAGGTCAGAGCCCGTCTGGAGAGGTACTCGTCTGGCCCCTTCTGATAGGACCTACAATTACAGACCTTGAACTGAATCCTAATGTAAACTCAGTCATTAACGCGCTCTCTATCTGAATGAGCCGCCGTTTGTGTTGGCACGATGCCAGACGCCTTACTACGTGGGTGGCGCTGCGCCAAACGGTTACTATCAAAATATAGTTCCACAGAAATAGTAATAATATAAACTCTTTATATTCGGTACATTTTTTACTACCTTGCGTATATGATATAAAACCACGTTTTCCAATCTGCTACTACACAACAGATATATATTATATGGTTACTTAACGTTACTGTGAAATCGATTCAAATAATTGCCATTAACGACGAGCTGCTTGTAGTTGTACCTGATGACCTGGCGAGCTTTCAAGGTCATAATGGCCTCAGCATTCTGCCATTTGAAGCAATGCTTCAACGGCAGATCGTGGAGGATGCGGTTTAATAGACCACACCAATGGATTCCCTTTAATTAATCAGTTTCGGTGAGAGTTACCCACAGATAGCTTATAATGTATTTTAAAAATGCATGTGTTTAAACTGCACACAACCATATTCTCCCACCCAAGGACAACAACTCTCAATTTATTCCCAGATCATTAGCCTATAGGCCTATATAAAAATATTTACTAGTTTATTCTAAAATCTTCTAATGAACTTTAATTATCCTTTATCACTCATGTTAGCATTTCTGCGTTTTTGTCAGATTGTTTTTCTCAATTAAACGAATATATAGGCCTATAGGCTATGCTAGCAGCTAGCCTAATGGGAAAATGGGGAAAAGGCAAAGAGCGAGAGTTATTGACATAGGCTAATTAGGCTATAGAAAAGTCCTACCATGGCATTAAAACCTTCCTTTTTCCTCGGAGTACCTCGCACTGGGAGCGCTTCTGAAAGGCTTAGGCTATGCTATGAGAAGCGCTTTACAAAATTAATGATCAAATACAATACAATAACACAGTAATGGGACCCATATGGTTTCTATACTAGCCAAGGCCTATATCTTACTTTCACCAAGCGCCTATGATAAGCTGGTTCCCGTGCTCGTTTTTGGGGCGCTCTAGAAATCTTGAGAATAATCAAGATTACTGTCCTATATTATGCATGGGTCGTAGCCTACAGGCTTATATGTGTTCATGCTAGTGGGGAGGAAACCGAAGAGGGTGACTCACTACGAAGGGTTACAAGAAGCTTTGGCAACATATGACTCCCTGAAATCACTTCCAGGATATGCGAGGACTAAGCTTAATTAAAAAACAATTATTAAAGTCCACAGAAATTTTCAACTTAACAATAGCCTACGTCCATCAAAACTGCCCCTTCTCAAATACTCAAATACTCAAATACTGGATCCTCTAGCGCAACACCTTGCGTACGTTGATTTTATCTCGAATTACCCCCATTAACAGACTCGAATCCATCAGCCGTCTGCATTGTTGATCTAACAACCCCCGCATTTTATGTCAGCCCAGACGGAGTGAAGATAGGCACGACAGCTGCTGTTTCATAGCAGAAAACCCACGCCACGGTGCATGGTATTGATTGTTTTAAGCACGTGCTATCATTTCATGATCAATTAATTTGCGTTTGGAGTCAACGTATTGTCTGCGCGGGTTTATCAGGTGCCCTGCGCCTAGTTTTAGACTATGGCGCTTTAAAATTTGAATTTATTCGACTCTTTTGCCAGAGTTACCAGCGTGCTATAGGCCTACATCAACTCTAGACTAGAGTCTAGACTCTAGACAATGCCATCTGAAAGTATTATTGCTTAATTCCTAAGACAGCATAATATTTGAGTGCCTCTGAATGGGCAATCTGGTATGGGCGCTATAACAAGTGTTCAAATACAATACAATACAATACAATTGTGGGACATATCCTCCTACATGCATCATACTCTACACTGGCTTCCCCTCCGGCAGCGTATCCTATATCGGCTCTGCACTCTCGTCTGGCAAAGCGTCTTGGGTTCAGCTCCTCGCTACTTGTGCACCATCTTCACTCTCTCTTCGTCTATTAAGGGTCGCTCAGCCCTCCGTTCCTCTTCTCGGGGTGACTTCTTGGTTCCACATGCCCGCACTGCTACTATGCAGCACCGAGCATTCTCTGTTGTTGGTCCAACAGCGTGGAATGTCTTGCCATCTTTCCTTCGGTTATCTCCTCGCATTCACTCGGCTTCCTTCTACGCCCAATTGAAGACTTTTCTGTATGATCAGGCCTGGCTTGGGAGCGCCTCTGAGTAGAGCCCTTGAAGAGGCGCTATATAAATTTTATGATTGATTGATTGATAACCGTTCGAGCACAGACAGAAAAAATTCAATATATTGCGTACATGATCCTATCAGCAAATTGCCTACATGATCTTATATGTTGCCGTATTCAATATTTAGCCTAGGCCTATATTGGAAACTTTCGCGGCCTGAGCTTTTGCGTGAACTCATAAATTTATAGTAAGATATAATTCTGGGCCTAAGTATAGGCTATAGGCCTACTTAACAATGATATCTTGCCTGATATAAATTTAGAAAGTGACGTCTGATATCATCCGATTCGGATCTAATCTAATATTATAAATTTAATTGTATAACGCCGTTATATTAACGCGTTAGGCAACCGCCAAAGGCATTCAAAATAAGCTTAGAATCACAATTCGGTCAATTCCAAGGGTCTGGCCGATGAGACAGACAGACAGTCTCAGGATGATAAAAGCAGAGCTAACTCCGCCACTTCCAGAACTCTTGTAGTGCCAGTCCCAAGTCTGGATTTGTAGGAGGAGGAGGAGGGCGACGCTAATCAACTGCGTCGTTAAACAGCCACTAACCGAAGTGCGTTCTAGAATTATGTCCGTCTGGTCGCGTGGTATTCAGACCAGACATCAGCTACTTAGGCCTACCACAAGAAGGGGAAATGGAAGTGCTCTCTTGAGCTACCCAGATTCAGAGACAGCCTGTAGACAACAATTCCCAGACAGCCACTCCCTGCAGGACCCAGTAGTGCCGATGTTGCTTGCCCACAGCGTAAACCATCGCCAGCCCAGAGGGAAAGAGAACGGGCAACGCCCGTCTAAACTTTACAGGCCAACGTTTGTGGACCCGTGAGGGAACGCAAGGGCGGACCCCTGCGGGGCCGGCATTTATCGTCTTTACCTCATCAAGCCCTAAGCGGTGCGCAGGCTGCGCTCTAAGGGTTAGCTGGAAGGCCCAGGGCAGATCGGCGCGGGCAAGATGTCACTGCACCCAGCGTCGGCCTTTATAGTACCGCTAGTGGCAAATCATCGCCAGGTGCGGGACCTACGGTTTTACCTACAGTTTGCCCACACTGTGTGACTGTGGGACCTACGATTGTACCTACAGTTTGCCCACACTATGTCACTGTGGAACCTACGATTGTGCCTACAGTTTTCCCACATCATGCCACTGTGGGCGCTATGAATGTCGGTCTAATTAAGGGATTGTCAGGTGTATTTTGTATATTTGGTATATCCAATCTCAAAAGTACACAATCCTACCCAGACTATGCACTTTTGAGACTGTATTGAACAACTCTAAATGTATCTAATGCATGACATAGAAAAAACTTTCAGTTTCTCTGACAATTATTATATTGAAGTTTACATCATTTATTGTATCACAAAAACAAAGAAACAATGGATCAGTTAAACCGTAAGTTAAGTCTTACAACCATTTCAGAGAGTTTTATGGAAATGATTATACTGCAATCAACCATCAATTAAATGACAAAAATTGCAACCATTGGAACAGTTAATATGAAACCAGTTCTGAACAATAAGAAATAAAATATTGTTTCATCTCAACTTCACTCTAACATATTATAAACATATTTCTACAAAAGTAATTGTATTAAGGCTAACACACGGCATCATATCACAGAGAAGACAAACAACAGTTAAACCAGTCCTAAATCATAATTATTTAAAAGTTTCATCTAAATCTGTTGCAGTTAACACCATCTAACAAATCAAAAACAGTTTATATTAACACAATTTAAAATAATAACAAGTATATATTGCTTTTAATTAAACCATTGTAAAATTACCTTAACATATTCCACACATATTGTAAGAAAATAATTATATTGGAGTAAACATCATTCATCGTATTGCAAAGAATGAGAAAGAAGAGTAGTATAGTTAACCCTGTAACGATGAGTGTGTACTAAAAGTGACTGGGAACCATTGCAGATCATTGCTAAAGTGTTAAATATAACAATATGGAACAAATGGCTTCAATTTATAATGTGTCACCACCACTGCAGATATTTGTAGTGAGATTGCTGCTTCTTCTGCACCCTCTAACCAAATGAGCTATAGAAGTACACTGACCATGCACTGTCTGTTGGAATATTAAATGGCAAAGGAGAGGACTGGCCACCTGCCCTTATAAGCAGGGACTAAGAAAATGAAGTCGCTACTACTTCATTCTCATGGCTGCCTCAGGTTTAGCTTACAAGACTGCTCCTCTTCTACTTATAATAATTATGTTAACATAAATAGACAACTAATATTAGCCTTTTCCTATCCTATATCCTGTCCCATGGACATTTTGAATTGACGTCAAAATTCTCTGGCCCGTGGCAGGTGACATAAAGCTAACCTTTGTCTGTTGCTATCCTTTGGTTGGTGTGATTATAAGCAGTAATGCATAACTCCTGTGACCTGTTGCATACATACATACATATAAATATCTATGTATGTACATACTCATATACATATCCCACATACATACATACATATGCTGTTATACACACATACATACAGACCCACAAACATCCCTACTGGTCCAGAGGCATTTCCAAAATAGTTATTTAGTAGATATGCAGTTCATATTCAGTAAAATATTAGGATTCATGTGGACGGACATAGAACTTTTATTGGATAGACAAACTTTATACTCTTGAGACATAATGATTAAGAAATAACACGTTACTAATCAGGAACAAATCAAAATTAGCTTACGGGAACAGCAGTCCCTTAAAGGCTACCATGGGTATGAAGTGCTAGCGACTTCAGTTTCTTAGCCCCGGCTTATGATGGCAGGTGGCCAATCCTCTCCTTCACTGTCTAATATTCCCAGCAACAGTGTATGCTCAGTGTATTTATTATAGCTTAGTTGGTTAGAGGATCCAGACGAAGCAGAAACCTCCAAACGGATATCTGCCCTGGTGGTAACATGTTATAAGTTAAAGCCATGTGTTCCATACGGTTAGGCTATATTTCAGACTTTAACAATGAGCGGCATTGGTTTCCCAGTCGCTTTAGTACACTCTCGCCATTACAGTGTTAAAGCATGGCTTAACAATATAAAGTTCAAGTATTTCAGCACTAAACGTCTTAAATATCTAATAATTTCACCATACAACTAGTAGTAAGAAATAAATTTCATACTTACAGCCCTTGCATACGACTGTCTATACACAATCAAATATTGTAACATTAAATTATGCATGAATATATTGGCCAATATTATACTGTTATACTACACTACGTTATAGGCTTCCTCAGAGAGTGCCTCTGATTATTTAATTCCTCTGATTATTGTATACCTCTGAAGTAAACAATTACTCTAGTAACAAGCTAATAAATATAGTTCCACACAGGAGCATAATTTAGTACTAAGGCAAGAGATGAAGGTCTACAGGTCTGCTAAATTTTCAAGTAACGATGCCGCTTAGTACGGTATGATAGGTTCGTTGCTGGTGGAATGATAAGGCTTTGTTGCTTCGCTGTTGCTCCTCGTTGCTTTGTGGAAGGATAAGGCCGTTGCTCTTCCTCAAGGTCACTACCATAACATAACACAACCATGCCAGCACTTTTGTATTGGTACTTAAATGTTGCTATATTGAACAGTTAGAAACAGGCTTACACAAATTCAAATGCTAGAATTAAGACACTGTTATTCACATAATAATATGTGAATAACAGTGTCTTAGTAATATCATATGAATTTGTGTAAGTCCGTATATCAGAAGTAAGGAAGGCATATAATTAAACATCAAGTACACTGATTAGTGGACACAGAACACACAATACATAATCTAAATGTGAATATCACAAAGAAGATCAGACCTCAAGCCAACAAGCCATGGAATTGTGTTGTCTTAACCTACATGTATAGGTCCACGAGCGAGGGTGATCTGTTCTCACCACTTCATCTTGCCACCAAAAGTGTCCAGTCATTGTACAATGTTTGCACAGGGTATTTATGGAAGAGACGTTTCGCAAGGGGAGCTTATAGAGCAGGCATTTTGCAAGGCGTGCTTATGAAACAGACGTTCAATACCTGTATAACCTGGAGTGGATTTAAATACCCAACTTCAAGGTTGACAGCCTAGTATGCTAACCGTTGACTAATAAAGCCAGAGGTCACTGTTTAAGGACCTTATGCAAGTCTTACACCTAATTGTTCAGAGCCATCGATGTTCTGTTGCATGGTCAGGTGTGAACTTGTGAACTTTGAAAGAAGGGTACTATCAAATACAATTGTATTGCATTGTATTGATTATTGTGCACCAGTTTGAATCGCACCAAAGCCATTAACAAATACAAAAGTTACCTAACGCCATGTAATTTGCTACTATTCTCATACTTTCAGTTAAACAGACCAAGATATCGATTGTTTAAACGGTACACCAAAACTGGCACATGCAGATATTCACTACAATTCAAAAAGCACCATAAAAACAGTCTTAGTCATACAGTTATTATCATCGTTAATAATAATTAATAACTTCTACAGTGCCTGTGTATAATGCATATGACCAACAACCGACGGAACACCAAAAAAAACAAGTTGTAGTCGTATCAACATCCAGGTCGGTCTGTTGAGAGACTGTCTCCGGTGGATAAACAATTTGAAAAAGGAAGTTTCAGGCTGATAGCAAAATGCAGTTGTGACTGAGCAGAATGAGCCACGAGAAAGGATCTTGCTGAAAAGTGACCCTAAGACTGGTGAACTATGCAAGATTCGATGGAAAGAGAAGCAGAGGCAATTGCCAAGACTACTCTAGATAGATACTACTCTATAAAT
Source organism: Aporrectodea caliginosa (assembly GCA_020284085.1). NCBI lineage: Eukaryota > Metazoa > Annelida > Clitellata > Crassiclitellata > Lumbricidae > Aporrectodea > Aporrectodea caliginosa. The sequence continues at coordinate 180,173 of JACEVL010000798.1, read as the reverse complement.
GAGGACATAACATTACGGACTAACAGAACTCCGCCACTACCCTACCTGTGGTAGTGCCAGTCCCAAGCCTGGAGAAAGGAGGCGGGCAACGCTAATCATCTTTGTTATGACAGTGTCGTTAAACAGCAACCAAGCAAACGGACTAACACTAAGGATGAGTAATGGACTTCACAATTGACCGAGGACAATGGAGATCATTTATTCGTACCCATCACAGCCAAAATGGCTGGGGTCAGGAACTGAATATATAATATATATATATATATATACGCATGCTGTAATGTGCATATACACTCACCTCTTAAGTCTTGTAAACAAATTAATGCCGATTTCTACTAGAACGATCCAAATGGATAAATTGCAACAACTGGTCGTTTTATAATTGAAAGTTTCAATTAAACAACCGAACACTGGTTTCTTTGTTTGAAATTCCGCCATTTGTAATCACCGATCTGATAATTATGTTGTAGTAGAACGCAGAGGCAGCATATAGGTCACCTCCGTCCGTGACCCTCTCCCCATCCCTCTCCCGTAACCTTCTCCCCTTCCATCGCCTCAGCCTAGAACGGTGATGTCGCTTGTTTGCCGATTGAATCCACCGCTGCGCCTTAATTACCCCTCCATACCTCCCACCACGACTCTGACACGCGGCCCAGATTCGTTAAGTCTGCGCAATACGAGGGCCAATGATGGTCCTTCATCTCACTGTGGGTAAACTGTTGGCTCACCGTATGCAAGACTAAGGCCCACATAATTTTGCGACAGTCATTGAAATCATTGCAAAGTGGGGAACGACCACACTAGGCCGACGCCTCGAGAAAGCCAACGGGTGCCCCTAGTGGCTCGCAATGGGAGCGATGGGGATAGGCTGTCTGGGTTATAGTTATGAAGTAGGGGCCTACAATTTTTACGGGTTCAAACCCCCAAATAAGTTTCCAAAAAATGTATATGCTTTTACATGCAAAATACAAAAAATCTGGACTTTTGCGACGATTTTCAATGGAAACCTCCCCCAAAATCTCAAAACCCCCTCCTTTTTTTCTGGCCACGCCCATGCGAGTCGAACACAATCTAATCTTAGATCTTCCCACCTATTTGGTACAGCCAGTGTACTCATTATATGGCCAAATTCGCTAGTGGGCGCAAGTGGAACATAAATCTTGAAAAAGGCATCTAGAATTTCCCGTGGGCGAAAAGGTCGGTTCGCCCACTTTCTCGAGCAGGAATCGGCAGATATTATTGTTAACCAGCAGACGAGACATTGTAAGCCAACGACCTTCACCAGATGAGACCCACACAGGTGGAATTTCTTCCATAAAACATTCGGATCCAGATTTAGAATAAACATTATACACAGATTTTTTATGACGAATTTGTACAAACAGACCGACCAAATGCGTAAACACTAGGCTACTACCCACACAGTCGATTCGGCGTGGGCCCAATCAGGCTTAGATTAATCATCGGCACACGGTTTAGGCCCCTAGACATTCTTTCTTTTGTGGTCGAGGTCATTCAGTTGACGTGGTTTAGCCTAAACATCGCCAATCGATATCGTTCAAATGGAACCCCGCCTAGCAATTGTTGTGAGTGAAGGACTTGCGCAAGGTGTCTATACACAGTAGGCCCCTAACTGCCTTGGGCGAGGCTCGAACTCTTGGAAAGATCTTGCTCTCCGCGTAACAAGCCGAGAGCTCTTCACCAATCGTCCACCGTGCCTCACAAAAGAATCTAATCAATGCCAAGAACCAGCTCGACATGGACTTATGAACATAAATGGGCATGCATAGTCTACATGAATACATAATGTAGGCCTATACATAGGCCCTACACACATGCATATAATATATGCTATATAGGCTACATAGCCTTACATAGCCTACATGCATACGTAGTAGGCCTGTATACATATTGACAGACCGTTCTTGTACAGGTCGCATTAATTGCGTTTAGGGGTCATCCATTAATTATGTCAACAAATTTTAGGCCTTTTTTACCCCTCCCCCTTGTCAACAACTGTCAAACATTGACGGACCCCCAAAAATTATGTCAACAATCCCAGAACCCCCTACCGGCAGCGTAACCAGACTGACTTTTTCCTCAATGACCTTTTTTTAGAGATTTAAACTCCGATGACTGCATTTACCATATTTTTCCCATTTATTAAAAAAAAGGACCAAACCCCCCCCCCTCTGTCAACAACTGTCAAACTTTTCCAAACCCCTCACCCCCCTATTTGTTGACATAATTAATGGACGACCCCTTAGTCATTAATTTTAGTCAATTAAGCATTTAGTCAGTAAACTGTTAATTTTAATCAATTTAGATTAAGAGTTTAAAACTTGTGTTGTATAATTTTGTTCCATTCGCAAACCTAGGCTCCTACCGTTTGTTCTTTAAAATCAATATCGACTATGTATACAATCCATCCTGTGATTCGTGTCAATCGATCGCTCCCGGGGGATGTGCCATAAAAATTCGGTTAATCTTTGATCGAGTGTTAACTCATGACGCGCACTTAGCAACCTGTTGAGGCCACGTTAATTTTAAGTACTGCTAGAAAAATTAATAAACATTATAATATTGGCATATATACTACATCTCGAATAAAATAGGTGCCCGTAAATACCTACTTGTAATTGATATAGCGCCACTTCACAGAGAGAATCATCAGAGGCGCTCCCGACCTAGCACAATGAAACCACGACCGAACGGAATGGTCGTCGAGCGTTTGCGGAAAAGAGGTAGAGAATGGCTGAGAAGTAAATCGGCTACTGATTATAATAATATTTATTCGCTAAGTTATCCTTCTCTCTCTTTGCAATATAAATCGTGGGCCTCAGTTTATATGGCAAATCTCACTTCATCTGAACGTTTTCAGGAACGCCGCACGCGCCATCCGAGTTAGGCTTATAAGCAGCTATAGGCTATCTCACCTTTGCAAGCCTACACAATAGGCCTATAGTTTGTTGTGTGAGCTGTGTATCAGCCTCTCACTGATGCTATCTGGTGTTCAATACAGACTTCAATTCAATATTAGGCGAAGGCTAATAAATAAATAAGTTTTTCTATAGCGAGAGCTCGATCCGCTATTTCTCAGTGGACTAACAGGGAGAGACCCTTCACCACCGCTGCCCAGTTTGAATGGGTGCCACGCAGTGGCGTACCGAGGGGGGCAGGGGGGGCGAGTCGCCCCGGGCGGCACTTGAGCAGGGGCGGCAAAATAGGGCTGAAGAAAAATAAAAGGAGTGAATGTAGGAAAAAATTGAAAAAGTATAAGAGTAATAAAAGTAGAGACAAAGAAGGAAGGAAAGGAAGAAAAATAATCCAGTAAATAGAATACAGTGGCGTAATGAGGGGGCGGCACGGGCGGAGACAGGGCGGCTTCTGACGATGATAGTATAAGAGGGAAAAAAAAAAAAAAAAAAAAGGTCATCAGAAATTTTTGCGGAAGTAGGCTAATAGAGAAAATTTTCCGAAAATTTGCCCCAAATTAAGTGCGCGGCGCGGCATTTTGGGCCGTCGCCCCGGGCGGCATTTAAGCTCCGTACGCCACTGGTGCCACGCACCTAAGGTCCCCCGTGTACAGACTGCCCTAGCCCAGAGATTGAAAGTCTCTTAAATGCGCCACTGTCAGCACAAAGTGTAGGGCCATAGACCTTGCGTCGCGGCTAGAGGCTAGCTCATTGTCATTGCCTAGGCCTACTCTTTAACTCATAAATGTAAGTTAATTAAGCACTAAGCAGGCTGGTAAGTCTACAATGCATACACTACAGTTCAGAAATTCAAAGATATCTTTTAGTTTTGGATGTTTACTTTAATTGTAAAAATCCCTAACTGAAAGACGCGTTCGAATTTCTGAACTGAAATAATTAGCATAAGCCTATAGGCAGGACCTAGACTAAATTTTAGCCTAGGCCTACGCGTAATTATAAGCGCCTGCTAATGCTATAACCAAGAGAGGTGTGCCAATGAATCAGCAAGGCTAAAAATTAGGCTAATGTATACATGAAACAGACGTTGCTTAATTATATAATAGTTGACGCACACAAATATTAAGGTGGGCTATCCAGTGCCTATATTCAGAGATTGTGGTGGGATTATTCAGGGTTTCCCAGTTGGGGTTCCCTTGCCTCTCTATCAGTTAGCAAGTACATTGACCCAGTGGCGTAACGAAGGGTTTCAGCGCCCGTGGCAAGAGGTGATGACCGCCTTTTAAAAATTTTCTTGTTGACTTTTAATCGTTCTTTTCCTAGTAGACCTAGGCCTACTGTGTAGCCTACCACTGAAAGCTAATTTTGCGCCCCCGTGTGCTGCGGTTCCCCCCTTCGTTACGCCACTGCATTGACCCCAACTTATTTCTTCGTGCAAGCTTTAGCCTACGTCTTCCTGGTAAATGTCATGATTTTAAACACATTTCGTGACTGCATAATTTATTTCTTCCTATATATCGCGCCAACATCGACGCGGGATTCTAAAAATAATCATCTGCGGTCACGTGGCGTACGGCCGGGTCTCAGTTTGCGACTTCCTAGTTTATATTAGTTGAATGGTTTCGAAGTTCGTTTCTTTGAAGTTGTAATGATTAGAAAGCTCCGTTTAAAATGATGACAATGCTTTGATTCTGAGTTTCCAAATGTGAGAGTTTATCGATTGTTGACGATCCAGTTTCGCTGCGGATAAGTTTGTAAAAAGTGTGTAAAGAAGGTTAGTAATTAAGTTCTTTTTCCAACTTTGGTTACGGATCTTGGGTATTCCCCTACGTGAGGTGAACCGCCAGGGATGCCACTCCACACCCTTGGAAACCTAGAACTTCCCTTGGAAACAAAACATAGAAAAACATATATAGGTTTTTTGCTGACTTTCTAAAGCTCCACGGGCCAAAACTCCTAAGAAAAACACTTCTCTGTGCGCAGCTGTCCAGTGAATTGTGAGTAATGCGATGAATGCTTTGATTCATAATGTCTCCGAAGATTGTACTCTTTAAGCACTGCAATGGTGTCATCAGGCACAGTGCCTTACAAACAACGACATGGATTTTGGCAATATGCATGTATATGCATGTCAGAGTACAGCGGCGTTAAAATTTTCAATTTTCCCAATTTAGTTTGTTTCTTCCAGGAGAGTTCCGCGGGCCAGGTTAAAGGCCTTAGCGGGCCGGATGTGGCCCGTGGGCCGTTCGTTGGAGACCCCTGCACTAAACTACACCTACAGGCAGTGCATATTTTAACTGTATAACTACTGGGACAAATGTCCCAGTAGTGTTAGGATTTGCCCCAGTAGTTTTAGGATTTGTCCCAGTAGTTTTTGTGATTTGTCTGTGGTAATACTCTACTTTCAAAGCTAGTTTACAATAACATCGAAAGTTGAGTAGCAGACTTTGTCCCAGTAGTCCAAATCCGTTAAAATATGCACTGCCTACAGGCTACAGCAATGCCACCTGTAAGATCTTCAAGGTCAGCCACTGCAGTGTTGAAGACATTCTGCACTTTATGCAGGAACGTAACACCAAGGACTGCTGGCTGTCAAGAAGAACAACGTTCTTTTGAAGAGGCCCAATTATAGAGAACACTGTTCTAAACTTTGTGTGTTATCTCATTTGCACATAGTATAATTTGTAGTGATGAAACTTGGACTATGTAATATTTCTAATTAGTATAGCAGAGGCGGAGAATGTTCCGAGAATGTTATATTCATGTTTTCCCCTTTTTCTGTGCAACCATATTTGGTGAATAAAGATTGATATATATAAGAAATATATAAAATACAAGAAGTGTAAGAACTACAAAAAATGTATTTTTATTTTCATTTATTTTTTTGCTGTAACAGCTGTTGCAGCCAGTAGAAGGTGAAGATGCTGATATAGATACAGGGACGTAGCAAGGAAAAAATTTCGTGGGGTTTTTAATTTTTGGATGGGTTTCCAATGGACTTGGTCATATTTTTCTACATTTTTAGTTTCTTATAACAGTAATGCATTTATTTGGGGAGGGGGTTTGAACCAGTAAAATACGCTTAAATACGCCAATGTATAGCTATGCTAGCAAAACAATTAAATGATAAGCTCTGTAGTTAACTATTGCTTCTCCATATTATATCAATAAACATTACCATGACATATTGTGCGTCATCAGTTTTTGTCTGTCAAACTTCAATCCTTTCACGTCAAGTTTGGTTATTTATGGCTTGTTTAAGTGTGTTTCACTTTCTCATTTTATAAACAGTTAAATAAGTGAAAACAGATTTCGTGACTTGCAGATCTAGCAATATGCAGAGCTTAGCAACTTACTGTTTTAAATGTGCAAATGAAATCGCATCAGTTGGGAGGTTTTGTGTGAATTCGGTACATTAGTAGACAGATTTGAAAGTTATGTGATCTTGTATGGGAAGCCAGTGTAGTTCACGAAGGGTGGGGGTGACGTGATCATGAGGAGTTAAATTTTTAATATGCTTTGCAGCATAATGGAGAACAGTGATAAGAGGAATCCGGGTGGATGAGCAGACTTGATAAACCCTTGATAAGCCCTTGATAAACTCTTGATAAACCCTAGATGAACCTTTTGAGGCATAACTTTGCCTCACAAAGTGGTCGAGACTCGTGACTAATCCCTCCTCCCTCCCCTCCCCTTCCATCTCCCTTTCCATTCTCCAACAAGATGGATGATGTCACCACTTTATGCAACATAAAATGATAAGTAAGTACGCTAAGGTGAAGGCAGCTATCGGCATAAAATGATGAAGAGAAATATTTTAATTATGAGGAGAAATATGAGGAAAATCATTTCAGAGATTTGCGTTACGTTGCAGTAGTTAAGTTTGCAAGAATATACCGCCGTTAATTGTTGTTACTTGAACATACTATAAACCAAAATAATGCTATCATGTTGCAAAATATCTCGACACGGGGAAAAAGTCGCGGTGACTGTTGTCACAACTTTAAAAGTGGTGATGACTGGATACCACCATCACAATACTAAGTTACCCATATGATGTTTATGAAGTCTTTTCATATTTGATTCATTCTAATTAAATTGTAATCAGGGGCTGACCGTCTGAGTGAATGGCTTAGTCCTGTTTTAGTTTCAGCAGTGACCTGAGGTTATGGGATCCTGTTCCATTAGTTAATAGTTAGCTATACCAGATACGGTATGGGCCTCTGTGTAAGAAAGCATGCGGTTCGCTTCCCTATGCTGGCTTATTTAAGAGATTTAAATCTCAGCCTAGCATGGTCTGTACATGGGGACCTTATATGATGTGGTGCCTAATCAAACGGGCAGTGGTGGTGAAGGATCTCACCCGATCAATTCATTGAACTTTGAGCAGGGTTGAGGCCTTATATGGTTGATATAAAAAACATGTACATTTAATAAGTGCTTATTTTTGCCTTATTTATTTGTCTTGTTCATTAAATTAACAGCAGTAGTTTGTAGTGCTTTATATACTGCAGGGGTGTCAAAAAGGCCGACGATGTTTTTCAGGCCCACGGAGCCTTGCCTAAACACTACACAATATGAAAAATGAAAGTTCAAATTTGTAATTTTTCAGGCTTAATGAGTTGTATGTGATGTTCGTGACTGATAATGAAGAGAAAAATTAAGAGTTTTAAAGCCTAATTTTTCTGTTTGTTTAACTACAATAGTGGCATATATAAATATAATTTTGTAGGGTCTACCTGCACTATTATTATTTCAGTTTGTTTTTTAAAAAATTTAAAAAAATTTCTCATAAAGTCTAAGGATAGTTAGGGGCCTGTTACTGCTATGCCTTGGGGCCTGGAATTTCTGTCGGCAGCCCTGGATGGAGGTAGTGGTAAGGGTAGTGATGATGACGACAACAATGATTTATGATGGTATTTATTTTTGTATTTTGTCAGCTTGCTTGAGTTTCCTTTTGACAGACTGTTGTGAAAACAGTTCAACTTTATGCTAGTTTTGGTTTCATTAAGTGACAAATGCATCAATATCCATCTTTCCGGAAGTCCTTTTATTTTATGTGTTGCATTGCGTTCTTGTCAGGGTTTGGGTGGATCCATTGTTACTGATTTAAGCTGTTGTCATTACCATAATTAGAAATAATTTAGAGATACAGAGACCATGTGCGAATTCATCAGCCTGTAACAAATGACGCACTATTACTGTTATGAAAATGACTTGACGAGGAGGTGATGAATGGGCGGGGTTGCTGGATCATGTTAATAGGGTTAATCAAGGGTTGGTGTATACAGCCAGACCATTAACGTATACTGAATAAATTAATCTTCAGAGCTTATCTCTTTATTAGGAAGGATCCATAGTTGTGCTGTTGTTTTGTTTTGAAACGCTAAGACTGTGTTTACATGATAGCTGTATTTGGTTTGTTTCCAGCTAAACCATCAAGATGCCTCCCTCTGGTTTCATTCGAATAAAATTTGTGGAGTATCAGCCACCCGAGACAGAGAAGCTAGAAAAGGAGTTCAGAGCAAACAGTTATGTCGATATCCGGGTCAAAGAAGTTAAAAGTGTGGGTAAGTCGGACCGACTAAAGGCTTTGGAAGGTTTGCTTTGAATACAGGTCTTCAGTTTTACTGTATATAATGGCACATTATAACAGAAGTGGTTTTTCATGTAGTGGCAGTTTTTATAGTTGTTTTGGTTCTTCAAATGTTGCTGCAACCACTCTGCTCAGCGTGAGGTGTTTGCTGAGAATGCTGTATCCTTTCAGCACAGTGGCCATCATTTTAATTATGATTGTATTGTCATTATCATAATGTAGACGACATAATTGATGGTTGCTTCTAATTACTACTGCCTGTTTCTGAATCAATTCAACAGACATCCAAAGGTACATCATTTTATATAGCGACTACGGCCTCGACCCTGCTCATTTTTCATTGAATTGATCGGGTGAGATCCTTCATCACTGCTGCCCATTTGAATAGGCGCCACGCCATTTAAGATCCTTGTGTACAAACTGTGCTATTCTGATATTTAGATCTATGAAATAAGCCACCTTTGGGAGGCGAACCACAATTAGCATGCTCTCTTACACAGAGGAGCATGGGGACGCAGCCTAGGCTCTAACCAGTGTAGCTAAGTGGGCTAGCGATCACTGAGATTAGAATGTCAGCTATGGAAGATAAATAATCTGAAATGGTAGATGGTAATAGTCCAAACCTAAATGACATCAGATGGTGTAAAATAGGGTACTGATACAGCAAGTTGGAGCCTCATACCAATCCAAATATAGCCAGAAAACCCCATACTGTTCTGGTTCAAGGTATGGCAACTGTTGCGAGTTCGCTTAACAACAACTGTTTCTCAAACAACTGGAACGAACAAACTCAATTTCTATTTTAAAATGCTATTTAGAAGCAATTTTACAAGTTCTAGAATCTTTTACAATGAGTCTTTCTTTCACACCAAAACCCCCCAAACCTTCCGGTCCCCAGGTAAGGCCTTGCAACTTAAGGTCCTCTGGTCCCAATGTAAGGCCTTCACTAATTAAGCTCATTTTGTGATAGCAACAGCCATATTACGTTTACCTCTGGAGAAATACGTGTAAATATCTGAGGGGTGAGAGAGGAGGATGTAGAATAGGTTCGCATGCCTATGTGTGAAAAGTGAGACAGATTTTGAACTGGACTCTGCATTATTTGTTTGGGGCTACTGTATAGATTGCCAGATGGGGGGGGGGTTGTTTGGAATTTGGGGATTTTCTTGACTTCACTTGCCAGAGAGTTCTGAACCACTTGCACAATATTTGTGAATTGGGCCTGATGTTTGCTGGTTGTTATGCTTTTTTCTAGTTCATTGTTACGTGACCCGTTTTTTTATGCATGATATTACGTAGAACAGAAGTAAACGGATAGGGTGAAAAAGGAAAACCACTGATAAACGATTTATTACACTTTCTGTTTCTTGTTTTGTCAGCCTTCAATCTATTTCCTGTTGCAGTTGTAGAGAGCGATAAGTAACAAGAGAAAGAAAGATTACCTAGATAATTCTGATGCTGAGCAGTGGCAGGGGTGTCTCATGCTAACAAGAAAAAGATTGATGACAAAAATTTTGTTGATGACGATGATGATGACGACGACGATGATGATGATTTTGATGATGAGAGACAATGGGGAAAATTGGGTATAATTTTATTGGTGGTACGGGTGGCTTCTTTCTGATTGGAGCAGACAGTATAGCACTGTGTCACAAAGAACAATGAATGGATTCATCCATTGTTCTTCGTGACACAGTGCTATGTAAACATTGAGAGCCATTCTCCCCATATCTGTTCATATCATTCCTGTCTCTATGCTCTCCTCCTGCAAGTTTTAAATCCATATTGAACCTTGGATATTAAGAATGATGATGGTGATTCTACTGCATGTATAGAACACAATGATGATGACATCAATGACAGTAATGGTGACTCTGGAGTTGGCAGTAGATGACACACTAGAACACAATAGAAAAGTAACTGAACAGTTGTGTCATTTATTTTAAGGCAGAGTGCTTGAGTTGGTGCAGAATAGGCCGACTCTTCATCAGGAGTGGAAGTCCTTCTTCGACTCGCACTTGCCTGCGGGTCGTGTCGTCCAGATTGCCGTCATGCGACGCCCGGATAACACTCAAGTCGCGGAGGTCAGCATCGGAGCCGACATCCTGAGAAGCTTTTGTACGGAGGACAACTGGGCGGAGCGATTGGTAAGACGTCTTCTCAGCAGCCTCAGTCATTTACTTTTATATGGTCTAATCTAATCTTAATTAACATCTAATCTAATAACTTCTGTTGAGCCATTATAATAATGCACAAGGCCTTGATGGTTACTTCAAGTAAGTAAGTAAGTATATTCTTTATTAACTAATTGCTAATAGCTCTGTGGTGTACAGACATCTAATAAACACTGTTTAAAGGTATATAGCATCCTAACAATTAATGTTTGCGCATCAGGCTGTCGGCTCGGGGACTATGCGGTCATGGGCAGAGGGATTGGAAGGTGGGTTTGGTTGGGGTAGTAGTTGGTGCAAGTTGTGACCAAGGTCTTGTCAGGACTAACCCCAAAGAGGCAAAGTGAAGTCATAGTCGAGAATCACAATCCCCGTTTGAGTTTCAGAATTGAAATCCAATTGGTCTGGAAACAGACAATTAGGTTGTGCTGGTAGTTCGTGCTGCCAGAGTCAGATGTGCCTGTGAATAGAGGTCATTGCCATAACTTAGCTTTCTGTAGTTGGCAACTAGTTGCATCTAAACTATAGTGACATGCTATTGACGTTACCTCTGAGAGCTGTTACTGATAAAGGGACATCATAAATCAGCAATATGTCTGAGCTAAGCATCAGTTGAAGTACAAAGTTTTTAGTGTAAAATCTGTCAACCATCGGCGACAGTTTGACTGTAAGTCAAGAGTGGTGTCGTCTGTATGTCATTTTAATGTAGGAGGGTCAAGTGTCTAAATTATGTCGTAGATGCAAAGGTTTTGTTTGATTATGCATTTTGTCACAAGGAGAATGGTTCATAAATTAAAAACTTGGACACACTACAGTAGTACAGCTGTAAAAAATATATTTCCTGAAACTATTTCAATTTTTGGCATAAGCTGGGAAGTAAATCGCAAGTCCTGCAATGCAAATCCCTGTGTCCTGGACTTTTGGATTTGTTCATTGCCAGATCAAGGATCAAATAGTGGGAATTGAATGCTTCCTTTCCTATCCATTATGGAACATGGATCCATACAGTACTTACTAATATATAAATATAATGACATAATTTGACACATGTTGAAAATTTGCACTCACTAATTGCACAAAGTGAGTGAGTATTAAATTTTATATGATCTACACAGTTGCTGAAAGTTTGCTTGAAGTTGCAATATCCTAATAGAAACAAAAACTGGTGTATTAATATCCGCCATGGCCATTCGGTGATTTTCATTTCGTGACCCTAGTTACTGGTCACGAACAGGAAGGTATCTGCTATCTCAAAACTAGACCAAATTTCTTCAAATACGATCAAGGATTTGTAACGTTTGTTATGGCTTTGTCTGAAGGATCCTACAAAGCCGAGGATCGTGTTTCTGATACAGTTTTGCGGAGGGGAATTGTAAATGTGCACTTGATGTAATTTCAAGTGTATATGTAGCTACAAATGCTGTTCATCTAACCCTGATGTAAAAGCACCTCTGAGCTTTGCAAACGGCGCTGTACATTTATTGTTTTATGTTTCTGTATGTCTCTGTTCACTGATCCCCAAATTTTGACTGAACGAGTCGACTGAAATATGTTTTCGGTTTCTATCAAACAACTTTCAATTCATACCTAACTCATGTAGTTCGGCAGCAGTGCTGTACATGTTTTTTAATTCTAATCGATATTTGAATATGATAGCAAATCTCTTAGCATTGCGTTAGTCATCTGAACATTGTTTGCCTACCGATTAACTTGTTGTTAATGAACTTTGACTTAGGCGATCACCTGTGATTAATGTTTCTTGAAATTGCATTACAATAATTTTTTTTACAGTAATGAGGACAGTTGGGTTGTCTTTATGTAATGTATCAAAGTTCAGTCCTCAGATGTAATGTAGTGTGGCCATTTCGTCAAAACTTGGCCACCTGTTTTAGTTGGTAATGGTAATTGCAAATTTATGTAGCGAGACTCATTGGAGGCACTCCTGACCTAAGACAATGAAACCTAAGACAATGAAACCACGATTGAACAAAATGGTCTTCAAGCATTTGCGGAAAAGAGGCAAAGAGAGGCTAAGAATCTCATGTCGCAGGTTCTTAGGCCGCTTGTTCCAGGTGGATGGGTCGACCACAGCAAAACTTATATGTTGGACCGTGGAAGTTCAAGCCAGTGGAACAACCAAGTCGCCGCGCATTGCAGTTATATGATTTGTTATTCTCATCCATTAATTCTAACGTGCAGCGCAACTCATTTGAGCATGAATTTGCATTTTTGTCAGCTTGCTCTGAATCCAAGTGGAAAACTGAAGGTTCTGATTCGTTATTTCGAAAATGAATTCTCAATACTCACTCCATCGTCACCCAAAACAATGGCAGATTTGTTCCTTTCAGGTTAGTCGTACAATCAGGAAGTGAACTGTTACATTTTATTCTGTGCTTATCATTCTTTTACTGCTTAGGGTCATTTCGTCAGAAGTGCCGCTAAAGAGTTTACATGATGGATTGCCATGTTATGTTACATGAGACAGGATTACATAATGCTAAAGTACATGTTGAGAAGTTTCTCGAGGTCAGAATGTGCTGTTGACATAGCTGAAGAGTTGGTAACCTGTTGCATTTGAGTGTTTGTGTTGCGGTTTATAACTGTTGCAATTCTGTTTTGTGCTTCGATTGAATTTTGCTGATTTTGTTTTTCAATATTTCAAATTGCTTTATTTTGCCTTGATGTATGCATCACAAGAAGATCCTTCAAATTCATCCCTGTTGAAATACATGTGTAATATAGAAACAGGTTACCTTACAGTATGTTAACTTGTCAGGCCTTTTTTATTTGTGTAGCCCAATGCCGTCTTAGCTTATCTTGCCTTATCTTATTTTTTTAAACCCCATACTGTGCTGTTGTGCTACACAGTGGCTGATTTGGTTGAGAGTAGATATTGTAGCCTTCCCTTGGATGGTGACTCTTTAAGGACCATGAAGAACTTATACTTTAAGTGCCATTGCTTATTGCTTTATTATTGATAATGGCACTGTTTGAAGGTCCTGCACCCCATAGTGGGACTGGGGGTGCTCTGTGCTTAAGCCCTTAAGCCAACAATGGACAAATCTCAAGGTCATGGACAGAGGGCATGTACATTGTACAATTGTACATCAGTTGTCATTAATTCCCAGCTTGCTAAATTCAGCTGCATGCTGGCAGAGGCATGTGTGGGGAAACAACTTACCCAGAGTCTCCTCAGCAAGCTCCAACCTCAATCGTTGATTCACAGACCCAGCACTCTAACTGTAGCGCTAACTGTAACTCTAACTAACTCTTACTGTAACTGTAACTCTAACTGTAACACTAACTGTAACTTTAAACTGTAAAGCAAGTAAGTAAGTAAGTATATCCTTTATTAAGCCAGTTGCTAACCACACTTTGGTGTACATCATGTAGTATATAATCACTAACTGTAGCACTAACTGTAACTCTAACTGTAGCACTAACTGTAACATAACTAACTGTAACTCTAACTGTAGCACTAACTGTAACTCTAACGGTAACTCTGTAATTCTAACTGTTACTCTAACTCTAACTGTAGCTCTAAATGTATTACACTGCATGTTTACAGAAATATTAATTATAATTTGACCTAAATTGCAGATACTGATTTTATGGATGAAGAAGAAGACATTTATGGAATTGCGTTACGAAACTGTGCAATGAAACAGCCAAAGATTCACGTTGTTAAGGGCCATCGATTCTTCGAGACCTTCTTTTCGTCGCCCACATTTTGTTCTTTCTGTTCCGAATTTCTCTGGTAAATCATCTCTGTGTTATTTTAAAGTTTATTTTCTAAGGTCTAACATAATAGCAATTTGTTCAAATGCCTATTTTCAATAGAAAAGGTATTGGATAGGAATTTGCATTTACTCGGCTTACCATTAGGGATGTTAAACGAAATTCGGAAATCCGAATTTCGGTTTTGAAAACGAAATTTGGTTTTTATTATTGACAAAACGAAATTCGAATTTTTTAAAAATCATTTTTGTAGTGAAAATTTCAAGAAATGCCAGAAAGAATTAATTCATGCATTTCTTTAGTGTTTACGATTATTTTCATCGATTATAGCCTGCATCTAAGAAGGTGTTTATTTAACGTACGTTACGGTACCTAATATATAAAATAACTTGCGTTATATAATAATAATATATTAAATTTTCTATGAAGGCCAATAAAAAACGAAATTCGGTTTAAAACCGGATTTCTAAAACCGAAATTCGGATTGCCAAAAAACCGATTTTAACAACCCTACGTACCACTCAGATTATATTACAAGATAGTATCTTATAATGCTACATAGATTGATTGTGTGATTACATCTGTAAAGATAAAACAATGAATATGATGATGACTATGATAATGATCTTGCTCTATTACCATCATGATCATGATCATCATATTGATTATGGTTGTTACAAGTCTTACTTTATTGCCTCTATGACCAACATTTTGATCATGGTATTGACCTTTTATTACGTTCATATCATGATTTTTATCATATTGATTGTGATCATGATCTTGCTTTATGACCTTCATGATGGATGTGACATTGATGCTACTGATCATCATGATCTTGTTTTATTACGTTCTTGATCATGATGATCATAGCCTTTATGACAAAACAGCGTAATCATAAATCTCTATGATAATGGTGGTGATGTTAATAAAAGGAATTGGGTTGTGTATGAATGAAAGAATTAGTTCAATAAAAGCATTCAACCATTTGCATGTACGGTGTAATTTTCCTTTCAGAAATTGTCATTTCTCGGAAATGTTTTTCTGAGTAATGTTGGTTGACATGACTTGCGAATGATGCTTTATTATTGTTAAGCAAATATTTAAGGAGCGTGTTTGTGTTTCTCTAGGGGACTGAACAAGCAAGGCTACAGGTGTCAAGGTTAGCAACATCAATGTTTCATTGGCACACAATGACCTTTAACCCCATACTCTTCTTCCCCAGGGAAGGGGTTAAGTAGAAATCTAATTAGCATCAGGAGCAGGTAGAGCAAAATGTTATTCATTCAATTCATTACTCATTAATTAATTAATTTATTTATTTATTCATTCAGAGCATTTATGATGCGACTCCCCAAGATAGTAGTAGATGAGTTGTACTCGGGGGCTCTCCCAGAACAAACCTGGCACAAAAGAACAGTTTTCAGCAGTTTTCATTAGGTTATGTAATGGTATCTCTATGTTTAAGACTATTGCAATGCTTATTTAAAAATTATTTCTTAATGTTTTAAATATCTTACTGGTGCTTCACCTTGTAATTCTAAAATACCACTGAGAGAAGAGTGTATGTTTTGGTGCAACTGTCTTTGAAGTATAACCATATAAATGTCTTGCTATTAACAGTTAAGAAGTCTGTTAAAAGGTACTGTAATGGGCTCTAGAATGCAAAGGAATATATGCTGCATAAACCCAAAATGCTATGCATAGGTTTCTGAACTTACTCTGCAGAAAGATATTTTTGGAAAAATTTATATTGTTTGACCATTACTGAAGTGTGCACACCCATAAAACTCGGAGAGGACACTTGTGGCAAGTTGTACTATGACAAAGGTGTAATGAATGCGTGATGTGGTTGACAATATTTGCAGAATTTATGATGAATTAAGAAAAGAGAAATTTATCACCAGACAGTTCATGGTTGTTAGCATTTTGGCTGAACTAGTTTCTTTCTGCTATTACCAGGCAACAATTCTTTTAGGTAAATGAGTAGTTTTTAGGTTGATTTATTATTTTACTACTTTTTAATAAACTACTTTCTCTGTTTTACTCTAGCATGCAACTGTGCAGTACACAAACGCTGCCACGAAAAAGTTTTATCAAAATGTCCAGGAAATGCACGAGACAGTATAGAAGCAGAGGTAGATGTACATTGTTTATCATTTTCAATTAAAAAGATTTATTACCTTACTTTCAATTTCCTTATCTTCCTTATTTATCCACTTATGTTGCATGTTTATGTTTGCCCTCGTTATTATTATTATATTTATCCAAGTTAGTGATGGACTTAAATTTTACTTTAGCCTATATTGAGGTCAGGCTGGCTTATCTTTCTCTAGAGCAGTGTTTCCCAAAGTAGTGTGGTCTGTGGACCGGTGCTGGTCCACGAGCCCTCAGTTGCTGGTCCGCAAAGTGAGTCAAGAAACTGGTCAAATTGTCTTGGAATCTATAATTGGCTATTATATTTTTAAAAGTCATAACAAAAAAACATTTACTAGGCTAGCTTTTAAAGGGCAATGAAATTAGAGAATTGGCTTAACATGCATTTAAATCAATTTTAAGGCATATTTGAGGAATTTAGGTGCTCAAAAACGAAAAAGAAAATAATTAATGAATTTGGCACCGGTCCTCCTGCTATGAGAAAATTTCTGCCGGTCCGTGACACTGAAAAGTTTGGAAGCACTGTGTTGATATCTCTTGGCCTCATTCCTGATAGAGGAAGATGTAGGTTTCAATGTGAATACCTTTGTTAGCACAGGATCAAGGATTGCACCAAAAAGTTTGCATGCTGGACTGTCCTCTCAGACGTCAGAGCTTCACATCCCCACCAGTGCAGAAAGCTTTTAAAGATTTCTGCTCCACTTGCACTTGTAGTGAACTTAGCTATGTACATTATTTAAAACTGTAATGGTAAATCCTTCTGTCATATGCAAGTTTTGTGTGATTTGAATTCGTGATTTCGTATTTTTCTAGGTTATGTCTCAACGCTTTAGTATCAACGTGCCACATATCTTTTCCATTCATACGTTTCTGTCGCCAACATTCTGTGATCACTGCGGGTCAATGATCTTTGGACTTATTCGACAAGGATTCAAATGCAACGGTACAAAAGCAATTATGCACTGATTTTTGTTCGTACAAATTCTTTGTACAATTGATCATCTTAGAGAATTTCTAAACAGGCAATACTAAATGAATTGGTGACCATGTAATATAAGTTTTCATTTAATTGGATAAGCATGTATGCATATATATTATATACATATCAGTACACATATGTGCTTATGTGTACTGGTATGTCTGTTACTTTATTACAGAGTTTAGACTGTCCCTTTTGCTTGTATAGCTACAATGCAGCAACGTGCTTTCTCTGTTATTGGTGTGGAACGGGCTTCTTCTGGAGTGTGCTGCCTCCTTCGAGTCCTTCCCTCACTATTCCATCAGCTTTTTAAGACTGCTTTTTCCACTTGGCCTGAGTCAGGAACACTTCTGAGTAGAGACCTTGAAGGGGCACTATATAAATGTTACTTATTGATTAATTGATTTATTGATTGATATATAAATATGTACTGTATGTGCTGTGTAGAATGCGGTGTTACGTGTCACAAGCGATGTTCTACTCAGATGGCGAACCTATGTGGGGTGAAGCAGAAGATCTTGGCTGAAATACTGGCAGCTGTGAATGAGAATCAAATGGTATTGGCAGCCCACACCAGATCAAAAAGCTCTGACGTAAGACAAACTAGAGAAGACTGTTTCAGTCTATATGCTTCGATTAGATTAAATGAGATGAGAAGCCAAGTAAACCCTTGATATAGAAGTCCATATAGTCCAGCAATTAGAATGGAGAACATAATTATGAGCAAACCCTGTCATGTATTTTTACAAGGATCTAGAGTAATAATTCTCCATTTTTCAATAGTTTATGCTCTTGGTACTTGACAGTAATTCCTACCAATCTGTCTTCAAACTGTGGTAGTTGACATAACTGCAGTAACCACATCGGGAATCTTTGATGTTGCAGAAGGGATATGTTTCATCGGAAGACGAGAATTACAAGAATCTCTATGACGTCCTTTGCAATGACACCTTGACTGTGTCGCTGGACGACGTTACATCCACATGCAGTTCAGACGCTGACGAAGTGGTCCTCAGAGGGACCGATGTTGAACGGCAGCCGTGGTCAGTCCACAGTTCGGGGATCCGGAAAAACCGGTCAAGCGTCTGTGTAAGGCGTCGCCAAACGGTCAAAGCAGATGTTGAGGTGCAGCCTGTCGTGACAGTTGCTCCGGTTGAAACGTCGACAGTTAAATATTCTCTGGAGGACTTTGTTCTGCACCAGGTACTCGGAAAAGGCAGTTTTGGAAAGGTATGGCCTGTATTATTTGCATCCTTGGTTGAATTATAGATATATATAAAGCACACAAGCTCAGTGATTTATGTTCTCTTGAGGAGAGTCTGTATATATTTACAATTACAATCAGTATTGTTGCTGAGTCTGTGTGCCAAAATTATTTTTCATTTCACTATGGATCTACAGGATTTCTGACGGTTTGGTTGGCTGTTTTCTTAACCTTCCGTGACTGGAATAGGCCACCTACAGTTGTAGTTGATAATCTGAGGGTTTGGCTGTTTGTGTGTAAGTGTAGTGTGTGTTTGTGTAGGTGTGTGTGTATGTGCAAGCCTGCTAATGGTGACTCTTCTAGTTATTTGTGCAATGTGTGCTCATTCAAGAATGTACTTTTCTTAATCTAACATCGTGTAGTTGAGCGTAGTGAGCACCTCTGATTAGTTCATAAATTTGTTCTTGTGCTACAGGTTATACTGGGTGAATTGAAGAAAACAAATCAGTTTTATGCAATTAAAATCTTAACGAAGGTCTCCGTCCTTGAAGACAATGACGTGGAAGCAACTCTGGTCGAGCGACGACTCTTGGAACTTGGCTCACAGTGTCCGTTTATTGCGTCTCTGTTCTGCGCTTTTCAGAGTTCGGTATGTCTTACGATTCATCGTTTATGTTCTTGACCAGTGTTGGTTTTTGGAGTTTCAGCATGCCTGACTTTGTGATACCAATGTGTGAGTTAGAGTAATAAAAGTGACTCAAGACCAAGGCATTTGTGAGAGATGTCCTTAAAGATCTGTGGACATAATGCATAATTCTGCATATGTCACGAATGTACATAATTACATGCTGACTTACTAATTTCATTTGCATAGTCGGTGAGAGATAATAGAACAAAACAACATCAAAGTTAGCAGCTTTCAGGCAAGTGAGTAAGTGAGGCACCCAGTTTAAAAGATTGAAGCCATTCAAAATTCTTAAGTGGCTCTGGGGATCTGACAGTACCTTATATTGCTTTTGAACATAGTGGCAAGAACTGAAACCTGATGTTATCAACATTTTCTGTATTGTAGAGTCATTTGTTTTTTGTGATGGAATATCTTTGTGGCGGTGATCTGATGTGTCACTTGCAACAAGAGGGAAAATTCAAGGAAGATCGCGTTCGTTTCTACGCGGCAGAAATCATCTGTGCTCTTCAGTTCCTGCACAAAAGAGGAATTATCTATAGGTTATTTGATTGTTTACTTTCAATGTTGGCTCTTTGTCTTGCTGATGATAACACTCGCCAATGGCTGCACACTAACTGCCATGCTAAAAGAAGATTTCACTTGCTGTTAGTATTAATGCACTTCAGTACAAGGTTCTAGCGCCATGTGCCTCAGTTGCATATAGATGTTTTCCTGTCTTCATTGCATGTGTGACTGACTGGTTGATTGTCTAGTTGTGTTGTTGTCATTGTAGCCTACCTATGAGCTGAAATATGCATATTTATGTGTTACAGAGACTTGAAACCAGACAATATTCTACTCGATAAAGATGGTCACGTAAAGTTAGCAGACTTCGGTATGTGCAAGGAAAACATATTTGGTGACATGCGAACTAGGACTTTCTGCGGAACGCCGAACTACCTTGCTCCGGAAGTAAGATTGCTAGTTCTACTGTTATACCTGTTGATCTCTTTTTATGTACACTGCAGCCCACATCTTAATTTTACTGAATGAATCTTTTGAGTGTTGACATGATTATGTTGCCATCAGGAAGGGCAATATGTGTCATTGTGAAGTGCCAATGAAGGAAGCCACCAATGATTATTTAATTTGTTTTGCCATTAACTATGATAACGGTGCGATAGAAATCTTGAGATCACACTATATGTTCAAATGACATGAAAGATGTGGATGTATCCATGAATGTATCTCTGTAGCAAGGTCCCGTGTCTGCTGTTTCCCCTTGAATTAGTTAGTTGGTCGGTTCTCTGGACACTTATTCTAGCACCTAGTAAAACACTTTGCCTGCTCTAGTCTAGCATAGGCAGCACCGTTGTGGATGGTGTCAGTAAGTCTGATCCTGGATTTTGGTTCCTTTATTGATCTGAACAACATACAACTGCGTTTGATATTGCCTTTAATAATAATAATAATATTAATAATAATAACAGTGACAATTTATATGGCGCCGTAACACAGCCATGCCGTTACAAGGGCGCCTCACAGTCAACTAACAGCAAGGTACGCTTTAGCAAACAAATAAGTCTTGAGTTCGGATTTGAAGGAGTCAGTTGTGTTAGCCGCTCGTAGAGCAGGAGGAAGACCGTTCCAGCATCTGGGGCCGGCTGCCGAGAAAGTGCGGTCGCCAAAGCGGGTTCTCATCCGTCTTACACGAAGATCGCTTTCTCGAGCGATCGGAGTCGCAACCCGGAGGCGGAGGAATTGCTCTAAAGTTCAGAACAATTGAGCTTTGTGCTTTAACTTTGCTCCAACTTTGTGCATTGATTGAATGGCACTATAGAAGCTCTTAGATTGAATAAGATTGACAATTACCTTGCATTACCTTGTCTTTAATTGGCTTCCAGATCATTCAGTGCGAGAGTTACAATGCGTCTGTGGATTGGTTTTCCTTTGGGATTGTTTTGTACGAGATGATAACTGGTCACCTGCCATTCCATGGCGCCAATGAAGACGAAATGTTCTGCTCCATTACTACGAAGACGCCAAGGTTCTCTCGTTATGTGAAGATGCACGCTGTTTCGTTCATCAAACTGGTACTGGTTCAGAGTTGTCACATTATGTATCAATGCAAATCTATGACTGTTTTGTTGTCTTGTTTTAAAATGTTATTTTTTAAATGTTGTTTGGCTTGGCTATGTTTATTTTTTACCTACTGTAATTTGTGTTTAAATGATCTATTTTTTACCAATTTGTATTGTACAAGTTTAACTTCTCAATTTGTTCTCGAATTGTCTGTTTTCTACTGATTTCTCTTCTTTATTGATGTTCTGTTTTAGCTCATATGTTGCTGGTACATGTGTTTTTGTTCTTGAATTACTCATAGAAAAATAAAAGCCCATTAACCCTTTAATGACACGCTGCATTGTTTCCCAGTCACCTTTAGTACACTCTCTTCATTTGAGCGTTAACAGACAAAGGGAGAGGACTAGACTGCAGTGTTGCTGGAAATTAATTGGTAGCGCTGTGTGTGTAAGCGTGAACCTTGTTGAAGCAATTCCTACTGAATAAGTGATGACCTAGCACTAAACAAGCAAACAAATCAGAACTGATGCCAGTACTTAATGTTAGTGAGGTACCATGGCTCTGACGATAATGATTATGATGATGATTAAAATAATAATAATAATAATCTTTTCTTTATTAAGCGCATGACAAACGCACTGCGCTGTACATTTACATGTTATGCAATTTAAATCTTAACTACTAACAGAACAGACAGCCTGCAATACAATGGCGCTAATAGCAGCCTACAAAGCATATCCAACCTACGGGACTCGAACTCGGTACCTCTCGCTCTCTACGCCAGATGTTATCCAATGCACTATCGGCCCCCCCCCAAATGACTATTATGCTGCTTCTAACAATAATCTGCAAATACCATATTTTTAAAGCACATGTTTGACTTTTATACCATATATATCTGTTCACTTGAAAGTGTATATTTTATTTTTAGAGGATGTTATTTATGCAAAAGTTCTGATAGTTAATTATGTTGCAATTCCAATAGGTGTGGTGTTGACTGTTGAAATAAATCTGCTTTCCTCACCAATGTTTTGTAAAGAAATATTCTCTATTTTTCATAGAGAAATATTTTCTAGGGCACTGTTTTTCCACTGTGTTGCAGTTACTCGTTAAAAATCCTCGTGATCGCCTCGGAATGCCGACTTGTCCTCATGGTGAAATTCGCAGACATGGTTTCTTCAAACAAATTAAATGGGACCTGATAGAGGAACGTAAAATACAGCCGCCATTTAAGCCTGCAGTGGTAAGGATTTGAAGTTAGCTCTACATCAAGTAGACTTAGCTACAAAATGAGCTATAAAATAAGTACACTGAAAATGCACTGTTGGTAGAAAGATCAGATGGTGAGGGAGAGGACTAGCCTCCTTATATCTTATGCAGAGATGGGTAACTAATTGAGTAGATTCTAATCGATTAAACATACAGCTATTTCTAATCGATTAGCTACAAGAGTTTGCTAATTCTAATTGACTAGCAACTTTCAGTAGCTAATTCTAATTCCAATCGATTAGCAATTTAACTGTCTCTGCTCTTACCATGTGTCAAGGCTAAGAAAAATGAAGTTGCTGACACTTCCTAGCTGTGGCTGCCTGTTGTGCTCTTCTTCTTATGTCTTCAGATTTGCTAATTACCTTACCTTAAGAAAATTTGCTGTGTCTTGGTAAACAGCATGGCTCGTCTAGTCATCTGAGCATTGTTTGATTCCTAATGAGCTTTTTCTTCTTCATGACTTAAACATAATTATTTATGCTTTTGTGAGATACTTAAAAATGCACTAAATTATGTGTCTAGATAACTAACAACCTAACTAACTTTAATTAATATCAATGGAAAAATTGGAAAGTACTTTTTGTTTAAGTCTTTAAATGAAATATGTTTATTTAGTTTCAAGTTGGTGCGTTTGTTTCTTTGAGCATAAATAATTTCAGCCCTGAATTTTCTTAAATTGACAACATTCATGTCATTAGTATCTGTTGCTTATTATAGCAAACTGATCGAGGAATTTCTTCGTTATGAGGAGTGTGATCCAAAATGCATGTTGATGATTGTAGGTGTCTGAGAATGACTGCAAGTATTTCGAAAGGGATTATGCACATGAAGGCCTTCAACTGACTCAATCAGACCGACATCTTCTAATGACTATCGATCAGATGGCCTTTCGCGGATTCAGTTTCACGCGTTCAGACGTAGTTATGGAAGCTACGTGAGTCTTTCAGTGTATTTAGGGCAAATTTAAATGTGCTGGCTTTCTAAGTATTAGTAACATTTGCTGCAGCTGTGTGTTTGTTTGTTTGTGTGTGTGTGTGGGTGTGGGTGGGTGTGGGTGTTTGTGTTGCTTACAGTTCCATACCCTACATGTTTTTGAAACTACAAGCATTGCTTGCTATGGCAGTAATGTAGGACCCGAGTCCAGCCAAGGACTCCAGGCCGATTTTCTCTGGACTTCGACTCGCACTGTTATGACTCGGACTCAGACTCAAAGCCCCTGGACTCGAATTTGACTCTCTGACTTGGTTTCCGAGTCACTATTTCTGGGCAGAACAGGCAACTGTATTGCCACGACTACACTTAACGGCAGTTACAGTTTTAGCTGTTCATACAGTGTGCCTGTGGAACACGTGTTTAGCAGTTGAAGAATTTTTATGTGCCAGATTATTGAACAAAACTTTATCATATTTAGTGTTTTAAAAGTTTAATTTGGATAAATTACATGAACAATTCTTTCTGCATATATAGTGCTGTTATTTTTCTATGCCATTGAATTGCATGTTTCAGTGTATTTTGATGTGGATGGACTTGGACTCGAACTTTAGTGTCTCGGACTCAACACCTCTGGACTCAGACTCGACTCAGCTTAGATGGACTTGGACTTGGCTTAGGTGAACTTGACTACATTACTATTCTACAGTGATAGAAAAAATGGATTTTGCAAGCTGATAGGAATCTTTTGTGCCTGTTTCACCAGCGGGTGAAGGCTACTTTGGTTGATCGTGTGGTTTTGTGATTATTTTTCTTGAAGAGGCACTATGTAAATGTGAATCGTATGTTTACTAGTACATACTTGGATTGAAAACTTGTTATGGTCTCGTTGCTGATGTATAGGAAAAAATTAATTACAGTCAAAGAAGTGAAAACTTAGTTAATTGGATGTGAATTTGTATGAAATTGTTTTTGCTTAGCAGATAATGATTTTGTTAAATTTCCATGGCTTACCTCAGAGGCTTGCTGCTAATTGGTATTTTGCTATTGTTATGTTTCTACTAGCTTAATTATAATTTTGTCATATGTTTCAAGATGCTATTTAACGACTATGTTTTGTTTATGCCATTTGATACTGTGTTTTGACATTTTGTTTTCGTACAAAGTGATGCATCTTTAACGTATAACATTCGATCCTAAGTGATGCCCCACATGCATTAACATCTTTAACGTATAACGTTCTGATCTGTTTTGATTTTTCTGTTTAATAATTGCTATAATATAAATTTTTCCCTTAATACGCCATTGATGTTGGTTGAAGTGTTGTTAATGTTATGTCAGTTTTGCAAAAAGATTTTTTGCATGAAAGTTGTGATCACTTGACCTCTTTTGTAGTTTGAATAATTTAAAATAAGAAATAATTTCATGCTCTGCACAATTGTATTTATAGTCTACACATGATCTGTGTTAGAAATCCTGTATATTTTCAAAGATTTTGTTAGTATTATTGAAAGTGTTAACGTAGCAATGGTGCTTTTTAGAGACTTCAGGAAACATTGTGACAATATTGTGTTGCTGTACATTAACAGTTTAATGACAAGAGTGTACTGAAAGTGACTGGGAAACCAATGCAGCTTGCCATTTAAGTGTTAAAACAAGGTGTAGGAAATTGGAACTCTTTCGAAAATGTGTGCTTGATCACAGCTTTAGCTTTAAAGAACTAACTCTTTTTATTATAAAAATAAATGGTTAGTAAGTAAGTAAGTAAGTAGATTCTTTAATGAGAAGCACTGGCAAATGCACAGCACTGTACATGGCAAGCTTAATACATTCAGACAACCAAACAATTTATATATTGAATGAGAGAAGTTATTGTATATCAAAGATATGATCTCATTTGAAAACTAACAGCTTACCTTATGCTTGGTTCTTTACACATTACTAACACGTTATACGTGTGTGTGACACGTTGGTCTATCAGTAGCAACATGTTTGGCTGTTTGTTCACACATACGTGAATACGACTGTTTGACGACCGCTGGGCAAGTTGTTTGCACATCCATGTCTCTGTTACCAAGCAATATAATTGGTACTGGCATTAGCTCTGAGGTTGATGACAAATGTCTTTCGATACACCAACTTTGGGCATTGTCGACTCATCTGCCAGCCCAAGGGTATAGGTAAGGAAATGTGTGCCTCCCTGAGTCCTGTTATTGGACACGGAACCTTTAATGCATGTGTGTAGGGCATTGGGAGCGCCTCTGTTTTGAGTGGCGCTATATAAATGCTTGATTACGATTACGATTGTGGATTGCTGTACAAATTCACTGCATAATCATATGAATTACTGTCCATTGCAGAAAGCTGTGCAAGATATCTAATGCTGGAGCTACCTAGAACTTCTAGTCAATGTTGTATGCTGCAGTGGATGATAAACGCAGTTAGGATAGGAAGAGCTGTTAAATGGCCAAGTGTAGGTTCATTTACTGTGAGTGGCCGGCCGGCAGATTGGCTCAATGACCGACAGAGCATTAGTGAGCAAATGAAAACACATAATTGTTGAGACTTATTGAGCGCTAAACTCCATTATTTTAGTGTATGATATTTAACCTGTCAGTAGGTCATTATAAGTGTAATACTTAAATGTATTTGACTCTGTGATGAAAGATCGGAATTGAATTCATTGTTGAACATCTTTGTGTTGGCAATGCTGGTAAATGATGACCTAGCTGCCAACTGTGCCATTGTTGTTTGGTTTTATGCTTTCAGAATGTACTAGCATGCAGAGCCGGATTAACCTATAAGGGAAATAAGCCATGGCTTAGGGCCCCACAACGTTTTGAGGGCCCCAACTGTCAGGAAACATAAAAATCAGATGGTACAAACGTTTTGAGGGCCCCCAACTGTCAGGAAATATAAAAATCAGATGATAATTTTCTTCTGAAAAAAGACGGAAAAGCAAAAAAAAGGTCATTAGAAAATTCAAAGTAATAAACAATGGTTTTTCTCAAAATATCTGGAAAAAAATTTTGCATGGCTTTCCGGTTAGGGCCCCCGGATGTCTTAACCCGGCCCTTGGCTTAGGGCCCCCAAAAGTCTTAATCCGGCCCTGCTAGCATGTACTAGTAATCAGGAAACTTTTCAGGGATATACAGAGTGACTGATCTACTTACTTCTATTGCAATGACATCACCTCATCCCTTACAGCAACATGATATGTTAAGGATATGACAAGAATATGACATTATTCCCATATGAGCTACATATAGCCTTCATATGGGCCCGTATATAACACGATAATAACATAAGTAGCACATATGGACCCAAGTGTGGGAGTCCAAATGGGAATATTGTCATATTCCCATCATATAATTATTTGAAACATGATGTTGCTGTGCTGAATTAAAGTTTCTATATAATTAGTCTGTTGGACAGAAACAATCGCATGTCCTGTCTCTGGTCAAAAACTCAGTGATTTATCATTGTCTCATTGCAAGTACCTGAGCTAGACTGTGTATTTTGAAATGGATTTTATTCTCGTATTTCCACAAGAAAGGCTGTGAACGAAAAACTAAATAATCAATGATGCTCAGATTGACCATTCCATTTCTAAACGTTAGATTGTCCTTCGAGTTTTCTTTCTCGAGGACATGTAAAAGTTCGTCTGGTGCCTTCTGTGTTTACTATGAGTCGGTAGTTTTTTCCAGTGTTTGAACATTGGTATGAACTCAGTCTTGTAATTTACACGATCAATGTGACTATATGATCTGTTTTCAGGAAAAGAATTGGATATATATAAATGCAACGAATGATAATTGTTTTGTGTAATGGAGGTTGACTTGTAATGAAATGATTAAAACCTTTGTTCTCTGGATAATATTTTTACCAAATTAGGCAGTATTATCAGCTAGTAATTTTGCTATTGCTGGTAATATTGCATTTGTTGCTGTTAATATTCTTAACCAATATAATAATGATTTGTGTTTATTGACAAACTCACTGATAAACTGCAGTAAGTAACATTGAAACATGAAGGTCCAGATTTCATGATCTTATTGAACACGTGTCTTGGCAGCTTGTTAGGCGCCCACTTATTTTACGGCTGCCTCTAGGGAGTGGAAGGCTAGAGCAATAGGTATTGAACCATGTCTTTCAAGATCTATTTGATCTTCATGCAAGAGTGTTACCATTTAACTATCCCCCTCCCCAGAGGGGATATGCAAAAGTGTTTGGGGTCGAAAGCTTTTGTTGTTCTTCGCTTACTCACTCATGGACATCTAGTTCCCTTAAAAAATACAGTAATGATATCAAAGAATAACAACAAGAATAATTTATTGATGTAAGTATTAAGTTATTAGTATTAATAACCTGATCCTAATAAAATAATAATGATATTAATAAATTAGGATAATAATGATGATAATTTTGCTGTTGAATTATAACAATTACAAATAACATAATTGAGACATGCAAAAAGAATAATAATTTATGTAATATAAAAAAAATAATTGGATAAATCTGTAAAGACTAGCCATTCAAGAGGTGCACTCTCTTGCATAAAATAGTTGTCTACACTCTCTGGATTTTATCCTTTGGTTGTAATAATAATTCTTACAGCAGAAATGAGCTGGCTACGGAAGATCTTAGGGATTTCAAGAATACAGAAAATAAGAAATGATGACATAGGACAATCAATTAGGCATCGAAACAACTCTACTAGACAAAGTTGTTCAACGATGACTCTGATGGTTTGGACATGTAGAGAGAATGCCAGTTGACCAAATCTCACACAATGCACTACACTCAAGATTCGAAGGAAAATGAAACAAAGGCAGACCAAGACTACGCTATATATAGACAATATAAATGAGGACATAACATCACTTTAACTAACACTAAGGGGAGCAGTGGACATGACAAATGCTTGTGGACAATGGAGATCATTTATTCGTATGCATCGCCTCAAAATGGCTGGCATCAGGAACGGATGATGATGATTGTGTAATAGTAGTTAATAGTAGTAGCAGTGGTAGTAGTAATAATAGCAATGAGAATAGTAAGTGAAATTGAATAGCTGAACTGTGGGCCCAATGAATCAGGTTGACCTAGTTCTCTCCTTAAATGTTTTGCCATTGGAAGATAATAGGGAAACAACAGTCCTACATCCACTCTTATTTATGATCATCCAGCACTTCCATGCAGTAGCTCTATGGCACACCTTTTAAACCAAAACAACTATCAGCTATTCCAGAACATTGCTCTGTACTTATCGTAATCTTCATGTATCACATATACCTTGGGTAAAAATAGAATAACAGTTCCATTAACTGCATTTAGCATTATTTTGTTCCTGAGGGATTATCAACAGACTAGCCATTCCAGAACAATGCTTCTACTAATTTTTTTATTTCTGAGGGATCATATATGCTTGAGGTAAAAATAATAACAGTACTAATACTGATAATGATGATTATAATGGGCCTAATAATAATACATGTAATAAGCAGAGCATTATTATCTGGTCTACAGCTAAAGCTACAGGCATACATGGAAAAAATTCAATGTTTAAGTTTTACAGAAAATGGTAGTTCATGTAGCCTACGCCTGGGGAGGACAGAATTCCTTATTTGCAGTCCTGCTGTGTATGCATTCCTTTAATTTATTGCTGTTTGTTTTAAACAGTGCATAATACTTTCCCTAGCATCATCTGTAGCTGGTGTCTTGATTTTAAGCAGAACATATATGGTTTAGAACTCGTATGTAATACTGATATGCACAGCCAGAGAGTTATATTGTTATCAGGTTTTAGCCAAACTATGAAAGGGTTGTGTACACAATATGGCTTGGATGACCTTTCCCCCCACCTATGCTTTCTCGTCCCAGTTTGAAATTATATCCTGCAACTTGGGAGCAATGCAGAAAATTGTTTGAGAAGACCAGCTTGTTTTTATTTATAAAAGACTTGCATTTCCCACAAGTTTTGAATTGGTGCCCCATGTGTACTGGCATTTGATACGACTCCATATTCGACTGAGTGGTATGGACACTAGAAAAACAGTCAATTTGTGCAATTTCGTTTAATTTGTCAACAAGAAATTTTGGGAAAATTGTTTGAAAGTAGCCACCATTTTAGACTACCTGTAGGAGTCTAGGGCATACACTGAATTGATCACAGATTTAGTCTATGCACAGTTTTATTTTAGGGAATATTTATTATGTAGTTAATGTCACAAGATGTGTAGCTAAGTACTGTGTTTAGATGTACCAATTCGTATACATGTACTTATAGTTTATAACACGACTTGATTTCTACAGTTGATATGATCAAAGTAAAGAGACCATTTCAGAAAAGAAACAAGTCTTCGTTAAATTCATTTAAGCGGTTGGATTTTATGTTGAATATTAATTTAGTCAATTAACACTTTAAAACGATGAGAGTGTACTAAAAGTGACTGGAAAACCAACGCAGCTCATTATTAAAGCGTTAATCAATCAAATGGTGTAATTAATCAATACAATGGCGTAATTAATCAATAAAATAGTATAAATTGATGGCCTTGTTACTACCTCACAGGTGGCGCTCTGTGAGGTAGCAAGGCTTGTTTTTAAGCTGTTGAGCAGCAATTTAGTCTCGTAATAATTGCAAGGGCATGACTTGTCGCTAGCAATAAACTTTAACTGTTAGACATTAGACAAAGGCCAGGTGAAAAATATGCCCTCAAGATACTCGAGCAAATACCTGCATGAAGAGAAACCACCTGCACCTGGTGATCTGCTGATAATTACATTGGGAGACATTGTTTAACAATAAATTACATTCCATTACCTTATGACATGTTATGGGTTTTTAGCCTAGCATGCTAGCTAGTGTTGATTGTACTGCGCCAAAATCATTAGGCGTCTTGTTGGTACATGTAGCAGTAATCTCGAAATTGTATTGTATTGTATTTATAAATTTATAAAGCGCCTCTCACAGTGAACACCAATCAGAGGCGCTCAATTTACTAGAGAGTGCTACTTAAGAGGTAAGCATAGGGCACCTGCTTATTCATGAGTGCTGCAGCACATCAGATGGGTTTTGCAGAGACACCAAGTGGAGGTCCAAGTGCTGATCAGAGAGAAAAGGAGGCAGAGGAGAAAGGTGTAATGTTAGGATTCGATTTCATGGGTTTTATGAAACTGGAAACTTACTTTGAAAGTCCCACCTGTCAGTGGCGTAACCACGCCCGGGCAATTACTGGCAATGCTCGGGTTGCATTTAATTCTGTCCGGGTTGTGCAAGCAATACCCACAATATAACAATGAACATTAATATTTTTTATCTGGGTGCAAAATGTTAAATGCCATAGTCAGTGAATTATTATAATTATAATAACATTATAATAGTTGCTAACTTGCCACTATCAAATTAATAAAAATGATGTCTACCAATTCCTACTTAAAATTATGATTAATGTTGAGATGGTCTGCTGCCCAGGTTTCATTGTGACTCTAGCTATGCCACTGCCACCAGTAAAACTTGGTCCAGTATAGTTGAATAGTTGAATTGCTGTTGCAGTATTCATACTGTGGCTAAAAATTCCTTTACTCACAGAATCTGATGACGGCATACAGAAAATAAGTGCAATTACTTAAACTTTAAAGTACTTGTATTAAATGTATTTACTTCTTTCGAGCTAGTTCTCTAAAACAGTCATGAGCTAAGCTGTAGTTTTTTGAGAGCATGTCAATACCTAATAATTGTTGAGATGTCATTTGCTCTTAAGATCCATTCATGTCAAGTTGTATCAGGAATATAATTTTTGTTTTGCAACGTGATTTGATTCTTTATGGCCGAGTATTTTAAGTATGCTGAAGCTGATTTCTGTATTTACTGTGGTTAGCGCCAATTACTGTACTGGCACTAAAATAAAACTTTGTTACATCTATATTTAAGTTGTTGCTCGGCAATTTAGAACAATTACCAAAACATTGTATTCTGTACATTGTTGCCAATGTTCTTCTGTTTTCCGATGTAATGATTTTTTAACATTGTAACACAGCTCAGTTATTTTTTTACTGATTTGTTGCTGTAGTTAGTTCGTGCCTTTAGGGTAAACTTCAGTGGATTAGGGGATAGTTGTTCCCAAGGCCGTATCTAGGGGGTGTTTTGGGTGTTTAAACACTACCTGAAATTAAATTATGTAAAATTAACTAATGCATTTACCAACCCAAACCCCTTAGTCGGTTGACTCGGTTGCTTGTCGGCTAGCTCAAGGACGAGTAAACACCCCCCGAAACAAAATCCTGGCTACGGCCTTGTCTGTTCCTATTTGGATATTTACTTTATTCTCAGTGTGATACTGTTTAGGTGAATATTTTGCTGCAGATTTGGCACTAGTAGCTTACTGGCAGTTAGTGCACACAATGTAACTGATAGGACTTTGCTATGCCATTATCGGATCTTGGAAGTTGATACTATTGGGCAAGATTCAAGTGATTCAGGTTATCATGTAAAATACAAAACTGGTACATATTGTATTCACAGCATCTGCTGTTATCTATAGTTAATCATTTGTAAAAAAAAGTATTACTCAGGGCTTTGCATGACTATGAACTAGTTCTATCCAAATACTGTGATTATGGAAATACCATGTGTGTTACGATAAGAGTACTATGGAAGTTCCAGATAAGGTTTGACATTACATTTTCAAGTCCACGATAATCTAGTGGCTACCATGCTGGACTGTCAACCGAGACTTTGCATAGAAATTTGTTTCCAGATTTCAGCTCCACCTGCACCTCCTAGCCAACTCGGCTATAATGAGTACACTGACTGTACACTGTTGGTGAGAAGATCAGAAGGCGAGGGAGAGGCTGGCCACTCACCCTCATATGCCGAGGCCAAGAAAAATGAAGTCGCTAACACTTCATACCCATGGCAGGCTCTCAGGATAGCTTAAGGGACTGCTTTTCTTGAATATCCATGCTCCAGATTGTGCCTCGCCACCTCCCATAAAACGCTGGTAATTGAAGCAAACTAAAAATTCCTCTGAAAATAAGGATATCCTGTATGTCCAAGTTCATTCAGTGTCTTACTTGACTCGAGTGTTGTTTTTATCAGTCATTTTAATGGACAAAATCCTAACATGCGCACAGATAAAGTCTGAATAACAGGATTCTAACAAGCTATACCATAAATGTTCTAAAACAATTCCTAATCTTGTGAAACAGTCCCCTACTTTCTTGCTTGCTTCAACAAGAATGCACACATTTCATATTTAATTTACAGTTACATTGTAAGACCTGGTAAGAAAATGGTAAGAAACCTTGTAATGCTTGAGAAAAGTCTAATATGATGGTAAGAACACTTCCAAGTATGAATAAACAACGTAAGAATGACAGTATTGAGAAGGCCTACAGCAAACAATCTTTTAAGTAAAGAGGTAAAAATGCCTGACGTGCTGTAAGAATGGTTTGCACAATTAGCAGCACGTTCGATGGTCTTAATACTTTGAAATCAGACAGGAAACACAAGCTTGGAATGAAGATATTTGCTCACACAGGTTCATTCGAACCTTTCAAGGGGCTACACCAATGGCTAGTTAGAAAACATAGCTTGCCTGTGTAGAACCATAAAACAGAGCAGCCACACCTCTATGACAAAATGTTGGAATCGATGAAGACAATCCGGTTCTTTTTAAATTAATTATCCATTGTGACAGCGACCCATTCACTCACGTACGATCTCATTATGAATGGCTTTAGGGTAGGTCCATCTGGCTGGCTTGGACCCGTAACTTTGGACCACACGAGTCAAGCACACTGCTAACTGAGCCGCTGCGTCACAATCAGCAGCAACTTTGTTGTAAGCAGCAGAATCTGCACTGGATTTAACGGACATTATCACACCCTGTCGTTTACTGGGATCTACCTATAACACACAAACTCGCTACAGCTGACCCGAGTCACCCGGCCTAAATGGAACTACGGCAGATCATGCAAGACAGGCAACGCAACCTCATAACATGCAGTACCAACCAGAAGTCTCTTTGGTAAAATATTTACTAACTTGCTACAGTCTGAAATGGAGCCACACGACAATAAACAGTTTACAGTCAATTGAAGTTTACATAAGCAGTAGAAAAATGCTTCCATGTGCAACTGCGGCAATCATATGCCACCAGAAAAATTAGCAACTCAACGTCAAATGGCCATAAAAAACAGTTGCAAAGCACAATGAACGACTTCGTAAAGCACAGAATAAATGCTAGACAATCTGTCAAAATGGTACACGGTCAACATTTCTGCAAGACACTGCTAGCTGAAAACACTTTTGTACAGATGCCACATCACGGGGCTACAAATTCACCCCAACCCCTTTTACTACTAGTGTTTGCTTTGGTCAAAACCACACCTAATCAATTCTTATAACTGCAAAGGAAAAACAGAAGCCTCTGATATTACATATCAAGGTAAATGGTAAACTGACCATATTACATAATGTTACATATTGCACTCCGACTGCAATTTTTCCTCAACATGGTCGTGTTGATAAGCAATTTTAAAGCATAACAGAACATCTCTATTCCCTTCACACCAATCATAATCAATTTTCTATAATTTTTTTAAAAATATTCATAGTGCACGCACGACTAACTGAATGCATGTCACATCTACAAATTTTATACAGAGAAAACAGAAGCTGGAAAAAAATGTCCCCACACAGCACCGAGTGTCACATGTAAAATTTTATTATGGAGCAGATTAAGTCTACACAAATAGTACAGACGGACTCTATTTGACGACCAACAAACACTGCACTGCAATATTTATCACGTGGCAGCATTTAGCGGGGGTGTAAAGTTCTGACGGTTAAGCTAAATGCTAGCAATGACGGACGGTTAGAGCCAAGGTTGGCCAGTCGTCTGCTGTGCTGACAAGTGGGGCACAGCTGTTGAGAAGAAGGCCCGCGTTGATAGGTGTCGATTACAGAGGCCTGATGTAGCCTTAGTTTCAGAACAGCACACAACACACAAGGCGTTGTCTAACAACAGAAGTTAATCCACAACAAGGACCACCCGAGTTAATTTATTATCATCGCTATTATTATTATTATATTATTATAATATTACATATATTTTTAGCCTAGGTAGCTCGGATCCTTCAGGTTCTTAAAATAATGACCGGAGACAATAAAATCACGTATGCAACGGTTATAATTTTTATTAACATTTTAGTTTAATGGCTCTTACAGCCAGGGCTGTAAGAACCAATCAGGTCGCACAGGCAGTTTCAAATTCAGCTACTAATGCAGTGCTTTAAAATCACGTATGCAATGGTTATATTAACATTTTAGTTTAATGGCTCTTACAGCCAGGGCTGTAAGAACCAATCAGGCCGCACAGGCTGTTTCAAATTCAGCTACTAATGCAGTGCTTTAAAATCACGTATGCAACGGTTATTATAACATTTTAGTTTAATGGCTCTTACAGCCAGGGCTGTAAGAACCAATCAGGTCGCACAGGCAGTTTCAAATTCAGCTACTAATGCAGTGCTTTGTATTTTGTTCTACTTAGAAGACGGCCGGCTTTAACTACAGGAAGAGCAGGCAGTTTCACCGAGCCCCCCAATTTAGGGGCGCCATTTAAAATTTTGTTTATGTTAATCAGTCATTGTTTTAAATGATTACAGTATTTTGCGTGGCTTAATTAAAAACTAACAGATGATTTTAATTAGGACAGGCCACCAAAATGTATACAGAACTTTGCATGGCATCATTGAGGCTAAGGCCAACACGAATTGGGTCAATTTTTACCTCAGTGCTGATTTCATATCAACCTATTCAACAACGATTTTAAACTTTAAACATCTTCATGCACAGCTTTGACGCATTTCTGTTGAAACCTGAGGCTGATAGGAAATTATGAATCCACAGCAACGTGCAACAGCAAAGGGGCCGTCCATAAAGTACGTCACGCTATTTTTTGACCATTTTACCCTCCCTCCCCCCCTGTCACAAACTGTCACAAAACTCGGACCCCCCCCCTAAAGTACATCACACTTTACGAAAGCAAGGCTAATACATAAACAAGGCTTCGCAACAGCATTATTACTAGCGCTCCTAGCGAGAGGAATCGTGAAAACACATTCAGGAGATATGCATTTCATGCTATTTTGACATAAAACTAATTAAAATGTTTCAGAAAATTTTTGAAAATTATTTTTAAAGCTATGAAATTCTACTAAAAATAAAAAATAAATTATAAATAAAATAAAAGTGTGACGTCACACATGGCCTGACCCCCCCTTCCCCTCTGTCACAAACTGTCACACTTTCTTAAACCCCCGGAGCGTGACGTACTTTATGGACGGCCCCAAACATGTTACTTCTGTAGCGCTGGTTCCCAACAATGGAAAGCATAAGTCACTACAGCTATGGGAAACTATATTCTGAAGGAGATTTAATTTCTGCACACTGTAAAAAATACCGAAATAAATACAAAAAAAACCAAAAGTACACAAAAATACATAAATTTCAGGCCTTTTTCTTTTAAAAGCCATGTAGCCAGATACGTTCGTGATATTATCGACAACTCCTTCAGACCACAAATGATGGCATTTTACGTGTATTTAGACTTCTACAACATAAGATATTTCTCCTGCAGGTCTCCAGATTCCAACCAGGTCTTGCCCCTAAATATCTCTCTGACTTTACGCTTAAAGCTCTTTATGCAACCTCTGTTCGCCCTTTGTGTTCTACTAACTGGTTGGATCCTTTTGTTCCTTGGGCTAGGTCTGCTCTGCATTTGCTCTGCTTGGAATGACCTCCCCCAATATGGGCTAAACTAAACTTATGATGGGGAGCCCTCTCTCGCTTGCATCTTCTCACTTCCTGAAGGAGTTTCTGTTCCCATGGGGCTTCTGTGTTGAGCGTGCCTCTGAATAGTCTACACTGCGAGAGGCGTCTTAGATACGATACTCATTTGGCAACAATTCACACAGCTTATGCAAAAGATGCCGCTCCCTGCTCGCATACCTAAGACTCTTGCTTTAACAAAAAGGACCAGTCTTCAACCTACTCCTGCAGCTTTCACAAAAAATACCAGTCCACTTCTCTCAGCTCACATACCTAACTGCTGCTTTCAGAAAACACACACACGACTGCATCCTACTCAATCCACCTGCTTACTCATGTAGCTCTGATCAGGCAATGGGTTTCGTATCATCACAAGCGATTATCGACAACAAAGGCTGCTCAGAGAAAAACCTGTGCCCCACGGGTGCAGCAGATAGCATTTTTGTCTAGTCTTGTGACCTTTAAAATGCAGGTCTGCCATTGGCTGCTGCCCGTTCATATTCGTCCCTCCTTCTATTCTTTGTTCAAGCTCCATTGGGCCTGTATACCAGTGGCTGTTCCATTTTCACCTACGCAACAGTAATCATAAAGTTTTTTATGTGCACAATTCATTCATAAAAGACGACAGACAGTGCGGTGTGTCTAGTCTGTTCAAAGCACGTTGTACTTGTAATGGCGGAGTTAACAGCTCTATAAAAAGTAGACCAGTGCATGCTAGTGCACAGATGTTCCAACACATAAAATTTGTTTATAAATAAACAGATATCTCTCTACATTTGTTTATTTTATATTTATATATATATAAAATATACATATATGTAATATATATATACATATACATATATATATAATATATATATCATAGTGGTGAATTTGGAGATGGGGCAGAAAGTAACATTTCTCTTAGAGGTTTTTGCCAGTATGGCTCAGTTTTCTGTCCCAATTTCACATCTGCATCGATTCATCTGAGTTTGAGCATGTGTGTGCGTGCGTATAAGTGTATGCGTTTACATGTTGCGATAGCATATAAGCCTTTATTATTTTATACCCTTACTTAAATCCTGAATCCCTGGAAATGTAAAGCTTATAAATGCCATTATAAAACATATGAAAAGAACGATCTCATAAATGCCAAAAAAATTGTAAATCGAGCGAAACTGATTGAATATGCAAGATAGTACCCTGTCAATCCAGAATGCATTGACAAATCATGATCTGGAAAAGGGACCAAATCTGCATTTCCTTTGTTTAACCCACACATGTTTAGGAACAGCACCATTTCCAAATCTCCATGGAGATGCTAAATTCTGTTGAAACACTGGGGACCACAAGTCCACAACTTAAATGATCAGACAAATCATTGTAAAAAATAGAATTTTATTTACGGTTGTTTAATTCGAACTTCACAAACACGCATGACCACACTTAATCTGCCATGAGTTGTACGCAATCAGCCATAAGTTGAAGATAATCTGCCAAGTGCTGGACTTCTGACCTTTATAGTGACCTCCCATATTTTTTGCAATGTCTTTATTCAGGCCACACTTTTATCTTATCAGAACATTACCCTTGACCATCTCTACTTCTCTGCCTCTTTTTCCAAACCACTTCCTGTTTGCTTCTCTTTTCAATCTAAGTGAACACACACACACGTGAAGGTCAAGATATCCAGATTGTATCAAAACATAGCCATTGATGGCAAAGGTTAACATTCTGATTTCCCAAGGATGTCAAAATAAAGTCGAAGCAACAGAAGGGTTCTTTCTTAAACATTCAACCACACAAAGTCTTAACATTTGCACACTGATAAAAAGTGGCTCACAAACTATTTAATGAGAAAAACAGTTACAAAAATAACATGCCAAAACATAAAATTAAGCATTTATTATCAAATCTGTAAAATGACCATCATTCAGACCACTTGAAAATTTTCTGAATTATAGGGTAAAATTTTGAACGAGAACCAGAAAAAGACTGACAAACAGAAAAAAAGAATGAATGAGAAACAAACAGACAGACAGAGACCATTATGAGCTCAGCAGCTAATTATTTGTTTGATCTGAATTAGCAGCTGAAAGTCAGTTATCACTTGTCTCACAATCATACCTACGCGTCCACACAATAGCCTAAACAGAGTAGCCACAGAAAGGTAGGAAACCACATTCTGTTGGCAAATATACATAACAATACTGTTCAATATTAATCCTATAGATGATGACCTCCCCTAATACAAATGCACAGGTTATCACGCTATATGCATCACAAACAAACACGCCACAAATGCACACATACAAAGACATGCTATATAATTCACCTGTCTAGACGTTGGACATTCTGTAACTATCAGAATGTCATAAACGTCATTGCCCTTACCTAAGCAAGTGGTTTAACACAGGCTTTATAGTTTGCTATAAATGTTCACCAAACAAGCACAAGCCAAAGGCTACACAGCATAAATGTCTTTATCATACAATACATTTCTTTAATTTATGTATTTAGAAATCATATGTATATATAATATATATCAATAAAATTATTATTAAAATGTGTTACTTAGCACGGTGTTTTCATGGTATATCAAGTTTATGACCTTAAAATTTCTCATTTTATTACATCAAATTTGGGGCATGTACATTTGTGTGTGTGTGGGTGGGTGTTGAGGACACTAATATACTGCCTTCTAAAAGTGTAAATGCAAATCATATACTCTTTAACTAAATCCAAATCACTTTTAGGCACGAGGCATTTTACATTAACAGAAGTGCATGGGTTTATCTTTGTGAACAGATATCTCTTGGCTACCAACAGCGGAAAACTTATTTCTGGCTGCAAGATTGCCTTCCTGGCGACCTTCACGTTAGAGGTCAAAGTGATAAAACCGGTGATAACCAGTAACTTAGCAACAGCAAAGCCTAGATATTTTCCACAAAGTAGCAGGAAAATAACCCAACAGTGAAAGTTTTGGAAGCTTTAGTTATCACTTCCAAGTTAATAAGTACAGTTGGAATTTTTTTAAATAAATTCCTATTTTCTCACACTGTTCCATTTATACAGCTCACTTCTAATCATGAATATTTTTCCCTCCACTGCTTCCAACAATAAATCACCCTAGCAGAAAGCTTCCTAACCTGGGTTTGAAATTCGTAAGCCCAGGCTCAATTCACTACCTGGACACATTGAACATTTATAAAGCACCTTTCAAAGCAGGTGGTTTTCTCCATACCCTTATCTACGTCATAAAATGATACTGAAGCTGTCTGATGTGCCACGACGATTAACACGTATACCAGAGCAGCTGAGAAATGTTACAGACAACACATAAAACCATTCCAAGGAGCCACTTGAAAATCAATCTAAGCATGACTCTCAGAATGCACTAACAACAGTTGGGACACATGTTGCCCCACGCACTTCTAACGATCAAATCATATTGATTAGCAACTTCACACATCTGACAAATGAGTGGAGGTCTAGACACTGAACAGAAAACACAGATCGTTGTAAACTGATCAATAAAACATGATCGTCGATCAATAAAACATGATCGTTGATCAATAAAACTT
The DNA here is from genome assembly GCA_020284085.1 of Aporrectodea caliginosa. Classification (NCBI taxonomy): domain Eukaryota; kingdom Metazoa; phylum Annelida; class Clitellata; order Crassiclitellata; family Lumbricidae; genus Aporrectodea; species Aporrectodea caliginosa. The sequence continues at coordinate 140,049 of JACEVL010000798.1, read as the reverse complement.
GATCGCTGACTCAGATCCACGCAACACAGTTTCGCAGCTTGACATGAATCGGTATTTGACAGGACTTCAAGCCTGGCCCACGTGTGTGCAAACATCTCTCAGGCAATTTAAATGAACAGTCAGTATATTATGAGTAGACGTACTCATAATTTTTATACGACATTCCATCTTGCAAAATGTGCTGCCAAAATGCAGCTAACAATGCCATGGTTCTAACAATGGTTCTTATTCAGCACATTAAAAGCTCAACAGCAGTAATATGGCACATCAGCAAACATGAAATACGTTTCTGCCAAACAAAAGATGATCCTAAAAAGCTCAATGACGTTGATAACCGAAAACAAACACGGAGATAACACAGAGCAGTGGCGCCGAGATGACAGTCATGCTAAAAGTGGGAGTACCTGCTGACGATTAGATAAGTGGACAAAATAAATAAAATATTTAACAATTCAAGGTAACAATGATGACAATGTAATGTACTACAATTATGAGCCCTAACGACCAAACAGATAGATGGCATCTCCTATTTTAAAGTGGGTCATTCTATAAAAAAAATGTCAAACTCGCTCAACAAACATTAACCAGCTTCTCTAGTGGCAAGAATTTTAGTAGTAGTAATTAGTACTGTGGAAGACTTTTTGTTCCTAAAATAGTCAGACAATTGCACTTCATTCTCAACAACTCAGCTAACATTTCAACTTTTCAGCTATCACCAATTACATTGTAATTTTGCAGCTTACAACAATTAGGCAATCTTACAACACAGTTTGGTTTAAACAGCGTGGTATGTGGCTTGTTAACTCGTCCAAGATTTTTGTGTAGACCAGTCTAACAACTCTTCAAACATGGACAGAAAATATATCAACAATTTAACAGAGGTCGAACCAAGTAACTCAAGGCATCAGGAAATACAGAATAGTTTAAACCTTGAAACTCGATGATAGGTATAATCCAAAGATGCAGAACAGTTACTCCAAAACTCAGCCAACAGACGAAAATGGCAACTCAAACATCCAGAAACGAAGAACTGCTTAAACGTCACCACTCGGCCACAACAAGCTGAAACAACAACTCTAGAAATCTAGAAACACACGATCGCTGCAACGTTGCAACAGGTGGAACTCAACTCATTCCACGTATCTTGAAACGTGCGATTGTTGAAATCTGGCTCCAAGCTGAGGCGGCAGTGGCTCCCCGAAAAGTCAAAAACTCAATTGCTTTTGCGAATTTAATTTCATCGATGGCCAAATGTCAAAAAGTAATCCTAATTCTGTGTGGCCATGTCTGATTGAGTCATATTTCCCTTTTGGTTAGCAAGCAAAGAGGAGTCACTGCAGCGCACGCTTTGTGCACTCGATGTTGGCACTTTTTGCATCTCAGATTTGCCCACATTCTCATGGTCCTGAAACGGTTTTGGCGTTCGCCTGTGCAGCCAGGCATGACGAAGAGCCTGGGGAGGGGACATCCGCTTGAGAGGGTCCCAGTCGAAGCAACGGGTCAGAAAGTCGATGAAAAGCGGGTCGTCGCATCCTTTCAGCGCTCTCGTAAAATCTCGCGAGCCGGGCGGACCACGGTATTTGCCGCGGTTCGATCTTCCTCCTGAGAGCTGGTACTGGCCGTCAGAGCGTGCCGTCAGTGTACAGTATCGTGGAAACCCACGTGAACTCACAAAGTGGCGCGTGCGTTTGCATCCATCGAGAAGGGTCTGTGGCGGCATGCCGAGCACCTCCATGATGCACGCCAGCTGGTCGGCCTCGTCCTCCCCGGCAAAGAGAGGAGACCCCGTCAGAAGCTCGGCAAGAATACAACCCAGGCTCCACATGTCAATTGCGAGCCCGTACCGACCTCCAAGTATCACTTCCGGCGCTCGGTAAAAGCGTGACTGAATATACGTGTAGATGCGTTGGTGCTCGTAGCAGCTCGAGCCAAAGTCTATGACCTTGGCGCCGCTGCGACCCTGTTGCTTTAGGAGTACGTTCTCCGGTTTGAGGTCGCAGTGGATGATGTTATTCCGGTAGAGACCATCCAGACACTGGAGTATCGAGTGCGCAAACTTGCGAACGAGCTGGAGGCTGAATCCGTGGAACTTGTTCTTCTTGATCAGCTCGTAGAGATTGATGCTCAGGAGCTCGAACGTCATGCAGATGTGGTTTCGAAAGACGAAATGCTCGTTCATGTGAACGATATTCATCTTGTTGTCTTTGTCTTGCTTTTTCAGACACTCGAGGATTCGAATCTCCTCCTGCGCCTGACGGTGAAATCGCTTTTCGTTGCGAACGATCTTCAGCGCCACGTACGACTGTGTCTTGTGATCGTAGGCCTTCATCACTTGTCCGAAGCTGCCCTTGCCGACAACCTTGAGAAGCTCGTATCGATAGGCCATGTGATCGTGTACGACGTGTATGTACGATCCTTGTTCGTCGTCGTATCCATTGTTATTACCTGCTCCAGGTGTACCCTGTCTTTTTTTCGCATTGAGGCCAATGAAGAATATCTCTGGGAACAACTGGATTTCTTTCTGTTCGAACGTCGTCAGCTTCGACCGGTAGTTTTTCAGAATCGAGTCCGGCGTGTGCGCGTAAGAAACGCGGTCGGCGGAACACTTTCGACTTCCGGACGAGGAGACGGAACCGAGGGCCGGAAGGTGGCTCGATATGGTACCGTCGACGTCTTCCAGAATGGAGCTCTCCGGTAACTCTTTTTCGTCAGTGTACCCATTGTGCGTGACTTGGTAACTCACGCCCCCTTGAGCCGCGAGTGGAGGCAACCTTGGTACGGACATGTTACTATCTTCGCTCGAAAGGAATCCACAGGGCTTTCTGATGAGCTACAACCTAAGAATTTCAACAACATCAAAGTAGAGCCCTTGAACACTGAAATCAAGTTTAAGTCTAACTCACCCACTTAGTGGACCACTCGCTATTCATCAGCTCAGCAATTTGTTCAGCTGAATGGGCGTTCCAGTCTGTTACTCGTGACAAAATCTTTCCGATCATCAGTCCTGCTGCTGCCTACGTCTGCCTACAATTGCTGAGGCGTGAAGCACAGACCAAATGGAAATAACCGTCATGCCTCAACTGCTTCTGTTCACAGCACAATCTGTCATCAGCAATCCTACATACAGATGATACAGTATAACCACTCATCAGTTAGCCATAAACCCATACAGATTCGAGTCCATTATTATTTACGACTTACTCACAAACAGCTGACAATACTATTATCTACAGCACTGACCTACACTAGCGGTTAGTGAATACGTCTGCCCAACAAAGATGACCGACCATGACCGACCGACTGATGACCGCCCACAGTGACCACTGACAGTAAAGCACTCGCAATAACAAATGGTGTTATTAGTAAGCAACTTCTATAGCACCGGTGCATAGTGCTCAAGGCATCAACTGCTGATGCCACAAAAGCAAGGTATAATGAGGCCAAGTAGCACAATGCCTTCGCCCTTCGGTGTTGTGCTACTTAACCAACTGCAGCACATGCATTAGGAAAACATCTGTACTTAAAATGCAGCATGAAGCAAATGCTGGATCAATAGCATAATGCAGTGCCATATAAATACACGAAAGGAACCACGCTTATGCACACCATATATATTTATATGCATGGTTAAAAGTAGAACGAGTACTAATAATAAGTTTATGTGTGTCTGGATGTTTAGACAGTCTTTCAAGTACCTGGCAAAAGTGCTGATAAGCAATACAAAAGACCCGTTCAGAAGGAGACTGCCGTTTAGAAGACTGCCGAGTGATCTAGTGGAGCTAATTGCATCATGTTTAGTGCATGGACCAAAGCGAGAGGTTAAAGCAGCTGTAACTCATTGGCCCAGTTAGAGAGAAGGTCTGAGGAAGGATTTGGGATAAACCACCGATAAACACAGAGCCTCCATCTGTCAACCTTACATCCATATGCATGAGTGTGTGCCCCAGTGCCTGGCTGTGTGCCTCTGTAACTGTCTGCCTCTGTCGGTACCCCAGGTCAATCGGGCAGTCAATGTTTTGAGGAGACGTCCCAGCCAGGCACTCTGTCAGTGTCTTAGAACTGCAAGCCCTCAGAACTCGGCAGCACTGAAAAGGAGGCCAAGTGTCTGACTAACACAGCCGGAAACAATTAAAAGAGGAGATTGAAAGCTCAAGTTCTGCATCCCTTGCTATCCCACCAATCCAGAGGAAAAGGAGACCTTCAATATATCTCTTACATTATGAAAATAAGACATCAGTATCCGTGTTTCAGACTCTGAACAAAGTAAGTACTGGAATTAATCAGTTAAATGTTGAGCCAGTGCAGATAAGATAAGAATCTGATAAGATAAGAATATTATTTAATTGACCAATTACTATCCGCATTTTGGTGCACATCCATAGTCATAAATATACGTCATCCATTGAGCTGATCAAGACAGTCAAATATTCTAAAAGCACACATATTATCCAAAATCCAATAAAAGCCCAAGCACACAATGAATGAATACTGAGAGATCAATTTCACCAACAGAACTGATAGCCTGTCCACCGCTATCACCAGAACATCTGGCTTAACAAAACTTGCTTAAAACTCAACAATACCTCAGAATATTATTTCTTCACTGGAATCTCACAGTTCAACTACCTAAGTACATACAACAAGTGTCCATTGTCCAACATGCACAGTGGTTTCTATTCTGAACATTTAACTAAAATGCAGACAACTTCTGTGGAAATTCTATAACTCAGTAATTAATACTGACCTTAGATAGATCTGTAATTTAACAGTCTGGCTTAACCATACATATGCTAGGCTGTCTGGCTAGGCAGATGATAAGCCCACTGCTGATGAGCACATTTTAATCTTCTTGTTGCTAATACAATAATGGCAAGAACAGCTTGACTTGATAACACTGCAATTATTTCTGGACTCATGAGCGAACATACTCAAAGGTCATATGATAATGATGGCATGTGACCTACATTCACCTGATTTGGACAGGAAATATGTCATTACCAGGCCAGACATCTGGGACAAGAGAAACATCCCTACTTTCTCAGATCTATGATGGATTGCATATAAATCTATTTCCTCATGCTTTCTCGGTTGCAGGCCCCTCCATCTGGAATGACCTACTTTTGGAGTTGTGCTTGTTACCCATGACCCATCAAACTGGGTTTTATGAACCACTCAAGTCTTTTTTCTTTAGCTGTGGCTGGGACCGCTCCTGGGTAGGTTTCTCAAAGGGTGCTATATAAGTCCCCAGAATGAATGAATGAATGAATATACTGATACTGAATACTGATCATAATTCCTGAGTGGGCTTTGGAATAGTGTTCGGATGTGATAACTATCAAGGTAAATGATTAAATGAATTTGGGAAACTTAACAATATAGGTAAATCATGTCGATAAGTTTGGATGACAAAATGATAAAATATATATCAGACTCTAGCCTTTGCAACCTGCTTCAGAATGAAGCGTTGAGCATGGCAAAGCAAGCAAGTTGCAAAGTGGAAGTACTGGATTTTGCACAATCAGATCATCCCTAGTTGCAGAGATCTGCATCTTCACTAATTTAAGCAAATCTGATGTTAAACAGTAAAACAGTGTTGTATGGTCCTGAGAATTGGTCTTGGTCTCAATACAGGTTGTTTGATGTCTTAGTCTTGTTCTCAGTCTTGGTTACCTATTGCCTTGGTCTCAGTTTTGGTATTGTTGTCATTTGCGGACTTGGTAGAAACTGTCTCAATGAAAGTCATGTTTTGTCTTGAACAAGCAATCTCAATAAGTCTCATGCAAACTGTCCTTAGTCCTTGCGCTATAAAATTGTGCCAATATGAACGGAAAATTTGCCAAGGTGATGCTATGCTGAAGACTCTCATACTCATCAAATGTTATGGTAAGAAAAGCTAGGAGACTGATATGCCTGCATCAGATATTTTTATCATTGAGTCTGTTTACACAATGGAATAAATTCCAAAAGCCTCAGTCTTGTACTGTCTTGGACCTTGAGACTTAGTCTCAGTCTTGGAACTACACTGTCTTGGTCTTCAAGTTTCAAGTCTTGCAGACAACACTGTACTAAGCAATAACATAATATGGCTGTAATTTGATAATGCCCTCTTTACAAAGCTCAGAAGTGCTCATTGAAGTCAGGCAACAGAGCACATTCATGACCAAGAGGCAAGTTTTCAGTTTAGAACAAAAGACTCGGTAGCAGAGTAGTGAATATATGGAGGTAGAACGTTCCAAATGGAGGGACTGGCAACTGTGAATGAATGCCAGGCAAAGGCAAGGTGTGTACCAGGAACAACATACTTTCCCGCAGATGTCGACTGAAGAGAGGATTGGCTTTCAACACAGCTACATGGTGAAATCATGGCTGATAAGAAGGATGACAGATGAGTTGCATATGCTTTGTAGATGAGGAGTGCCAGCTGGAAGTGGATATGCTCACATACAGGAAGCCAGTGTAAACAGCACATGTAATATGATCTCATAATCGAGTCCTGGACACAGTATTGCAGCCTGGTGCATTATTCTCATCAAAAGGAGCAGTGCTAAGTCAGTGAGGTTATAGAATATAGAGTTGCAGCAGTTGAGCCTTTGCAGAATAAGATTGAGTATCTGTGTTTTCAGCATGCTAAATGCAGAGCACAGCCAAGATGTCACACCCTTCTAAGATGAAACAAGCGAAGTTGCAGTTAAGTAAGTAAGGAGGTATATCCTTAATTGAAAATTGTCTGGGTTTTAAAAGGACATCGAGTCAAGCATGGATCCCCAACAGTAGTGGATGGAGAAATTGAAGAGGAGGAATAGCAGAATGAGACGTGAGAAATAAAACCAGATGAGCTCGGATTTGTCAGTGTTAAGTTTGCGGCACATAGACAGACTCCATAGTGTGGTATCAATGCACATCATCTATGCAGGTGCGAAGTCTTCAAACTGTGACGAACAGTGTCCCGATCCGTTAATTGGAGAACACAAGAACACATGAATGACAGCTTTATAACCGATCCACGACACGCAATCTGCGTTGACCTCTCGATCACGAACACCGTCAAGTACAAACAATGATCGGCGGCGGCGAGACATTCAATCGATTCGTTTAGGATCCGGTCGTCATACCTTGTAAATCAATTATCGGAATATAAGACGTCCGATCGCCAATCTATAAATCGATCGTACGGATGAAATTCATTTCTACAAACCTCTTCATAATTAAAAACCGACGGCAAGACTTAAACTAAACAATTGTTTAAAGCCCGACTCCTTTCTTTGTTAGACCATGATTAATTAAACAAACATGGCGGCCACCGGAAATAACTACGTCATAGCCACGCCTATTTGCATAATTATTTTTAGCCCCTGGACTGAAACAAATGCATTGGATATCATCAGTTTTCATATCGTAGAAACTAGGCCTGAGAAGCAGCCATGATTTACGACTTCATTGTTTACTGTTTAACGACCACTGTGTGGTAACAAAGGCCTTTAACGTCGTCCTCCTCCTTCATCCAGGCTTGGGACTGGCACTAACAGAGTACGATCAGTGGCGGAGTTTGATTGGGAAGTGTTGGCGACTTAATGAGTAAGTAAGTAAGGGTATTTCATTCCATGACCTTCTCACCGACAGTGTCAAAATTAATGGCGATCTGAAGAAGAAAATTTGGATTAGACTATACATTTTATTCGTGACCATACATAGCAAGCGTACGCTATATCGTAATCGTAATAGTAAACTTCACACTTCTAAAGCGAGACTCAAAAGCCAAGCGCAGGGCACATTATATCGACCGTATGTCCTCGACCCTGCTAATTGTAAAAAGAATTGATTGGGTTGTGGCATCCATATAAACGGGCAGCGGTAGTGAAGGATTTCACCCAAATAATCCATTTTACAAAATGAGAAACGTGTGCTTTTACATCTGCAAACAGAAATCGTGCGTCAAGCAGTGTGATTGTCCGTTTTCTCTCCGCAACAGGTGCTTGCCTCTGGTTTGTCGATTTTAACATTCAAAAGCGCCTGGTTGGAAGTCGTGTCCGTTCGCCGCCTATTGCCAACTAAAAATAGATTGACAAACGAGGTCGGTCGGATGGACGAACAGTATAGTTATACGGCGGATAAACATTACCCTGTTTATGTTGCAGGAAATTTAATATTTCGTTCTCCCCAGGGCCTCAGTTACGTAGGATACAATGAACAAATGTAACACAACGCTCTATAGGCCAATATGTATATGTATATAATATTATATATATTTTATAATTATGTGTGTGTGTGTGTGTGTGTGAGAGAGAGAGATATATACTGTAGTGTGTTTGTGTGTGTGTGTGTGTGTGTGTGTGTGTGTGTGTGTGTGTGTGTGCGCGCGCGCGTGTATATTATGTGAGGTTCAGCATAATATATAATATTTATATATATGCATATAATTATATTCTAATATGTTCTCCTTTTAATTGAAAACGGCGTCTAGACCCTGGTGTAGGCCTGTAGACAAAGACATTTAGGCCTACGCATCAAAATTATCAGATGACAACAAAATTGAAGCCTACATAAAATAGTTTTGACATTAATCGGCTTTAATAAAAACAGCGAATCAATATTGTCGTCTGTATGGTTGCACGTGCTATCTGACTCATTTTTGTAACTTGAATCATTTTGGACTTTTAACAGGGTAATACATAAAAAAAATCGGGCTCTGCTTCCCCGCGCTGACGTCTGCAAGGGGCCATCACGCACGAGTTGACTTGGGCCAAAGACTAGTCTTTGTCTGCCTAGACTATACGCTAGATAGATAATATAAATGAGGGCATATCACTTGAACTAATCGTAATCTCGAGATTTCTGCAGCGCTTCAAAAAAGTGATCCAGTCGTACGTGGGAGACAGCTTATTCGCAGGCGCTTAGTAAAAAAAATCGATGGACGGGGTGAAAATCGGTTCCAGGTCAAGACTGACCCAAGACTATTGACGATTAGTGATTAATTGACTCAAGACTACCACTGAGGGGAGTAAAGAACTAGACAATTAAATGACCGAGGACAATGGACTGGAGATCATTTATTCGTACCCATCGCCGTCACATGGCTGACATCATGAACTGATGATGCTAAAGTAGTGTTAACCATGTGCACGGCCTCTTAGCAGTTTACGTTGTCTTAATGTCTTGAATGAGTCATCGTTATAACTACGTCATCCCTTCTGCGTCTCGTCTTGACTAGTCACTGCGTGAGATGAGTTGCTGTAAACAAGTTCTTTATTCTAAGTTCTTATAGGGCCAGGCTTACGTAAGAATCATTGAGCTTATAACCATTAAACATCTCTAACTGTTGCTAATTTTCTAGCAGCTTTTTCTATTAGACAAGAAACACCAGAAATTTTCCATATCCCTGATAAAAGGGAGCCTGGCTCTTCCGGACGTACAACTGATTAGCTGTGACGCCGTGTCACAAGAAAGATGATTCGCGTCGCCCTCCTTCTATCTGTAGGTTTGGGACTGGCACTACCAGAGTGTGGGCACTGGCTAAGTTGCATACAAATGAATTTGCCCACCTTTCTATAAAAGACCATGGATGTGCGCTATTCAGATGCAAGTAAAGGCTACTTACAAGATGACTTACTTACTTTGCAACAGCAAAGCCATATCTCAAACAACTCAAGGAAACAAACTCAAGGCATTAATATTTACTTATTTTATTATAAATTCACTATATAAGTAAGTAAATGTGGTGTGTAACACCTCGCTAAAAATCAAGCCACAGCATCATCCGTCAAACTTCTCACAAATAATCGAACCAAACATCGGAAACCTGAACACAGAAGCAGAGGCAAACCGAAAAGAAATCCAGAAGAACACAAAGACAAATGCACAGATATTCAAACAGACACAGAACAGACACGCACACACAAAGAAAAAGAGATCAACACAGAAGCTCAACATGAAACCACGAAAGAGATACACAAAGATGATGGAACTCCACCACTGCCGTACTTGGGTGGTGCCAGTCCAAAACCTGGATAAAAGAGGAGAGCTAAGAGGAGCTAATCATCTTTGTTAAGATACAGCATCATTAAACAGACAACTAGACGAAACCAAGACAGAATTTAATTTTCTTTATTTAAAAATGTTGATTTTCTTGGGGTGCTTGATAGTGTAATGGATAGCGTGCTGGACTGTCAATCGAGAGGTTGGGGTTCAAATCCCTGCCAGGGCAGAAATTTGCTAAGAGCTTTCTGCTTCACCTGCGCTCTTGGTCAACTCAGCTATAATGAGTACACTGACCGTACACTGTTGGTGGGAAGATGAGATGGCGAGGGAGAAGAATGGCCACCCATCCTCATATGCCAAGGCTCAGAAAATGAAGTTGCAAACACTTTATACCAATGGCTGCCTCCAGGTTAGCGCAAGGGACTGCTCCTCTTCTTATTTAATTAAATGCTATCCTCCCTTACTCTCACCATTCATCTTAGCGTTTGAAGCCTTAAACATTTGTATTAACAGGTAACAGCTAAAGTATGGACAAACTCTCTCCAGTTTCACAAAACCTTAAAAGTTCTTTACGAATGACCGTACAACAGAACAGAGAACCCTGTAAGCAATACGGTACAAAATAATTTGCTATTATGACATCAACAAATATACAAAGCAAACAGTTTTATTGAGAAAGCAATTATCCAAACATATCATAAACACAATTCATTTTAACCCTGTGCCGTTCTTGGGGTGCATTTGCACCCCTAGTCACACTTTGTTCCTTTGTTTCACCCAGAAGGACTCATAATATGACGCCTACATTTTATGACTTTTCCTTATTTATGAGGATGCACTTATCCCTATTTGCCCATAATTGTACCCCTCAACATTTCTGATAATTTTGAGGTTTATACATTGCGGTCCTCGGGGTGCAAATGCACCCCATGTGTTATATTGCGGCATTTATAAGTCAATTATCTAACTTGGCATTTTTATATCTATGGACTCCTTTCTTAGATTACATATTCTTTGTTGCCAGACAGAAATTGCGTATATTATAAGAGATAACAACAATGGCGACTAGAAAAAAAGATAATATTCGATTTTTTACCGCAGAACAGGCAAGGAAGCTTATATTAGAATCAGAAAGTCAGTCATCAGAATCGGATGGTGAAGATAGTTTTAGTGATGATTCCCAGACAAAGTGCACTGTAGTTCGGGAAAAATACCGATAATGACAGCTGTGGTGAAGAAAATTCTTCCGAAGACAACGTTAGTGACACGGAGCAGCTGCAACGGGCCGATGATGGATCCTCGCAAGATTCAGATGATGACATAGCAGGAACACCGCCTGTGTTTCGTCAAGCCTCCCTCGACGATGAACTGGATTTGATTTCAACTCATCTGTACGAGTCAAAAAATGGAAAAGAAGTTTGGCTGAAGACTCCTTATGCATGTGTCAACCGGACGTCAACCCAGTCGAAATGTGATGAAACAGGTACCTGGACCAACCGGATACGCTCGAAGGAATGCAGACACAATGATTTCAACGCTGGAATTACACATAACGGCTTCAGAGGTCATTGTCCCTTTCGACAGTACATGAAATCCAAACCTGCAAAGTACAGGATTAAATTATGGGCACTTTGCGACTCGAGTACAAGCTTTGCGTTGAACATGCAAGTTTACACTGGTAAACGAGCTGGTGAACCACCGGAAAAGAATCAAGGAGAGCGTGTAGTCCGGGACTTGATTGAAGTCATCAAAGGGTCTGGAAGGAATGTGACAATGGATAATTTCTTCACTTCAGTGCCACTGGCAAGACATCTGCTGTCCAAGAAGCTAAGTCTAGTTGGAACTCTGAGAGAGAATAAGAGTGACATTCCAGTGGAGTTTTTACCAAATCGCGACAGGGTTGTCAATGACACTCTATTTGGCCATCAGGAAAATCTGACTCTAGTTTCGTATGTCCCCAAGAAAGACAAGAGTGTCATGCTGCTAAGCAGCATGGATGCAGATGCTCAGATATCCAACCGTGAAGATAAGAAGCCGGAGATCATACTCGATTACAATCGTTCAAAGGGGGTGTGGACACATTGGATCAAATGGTTGAAACTTACTCCACTAAGCGAAAGTCTCGCAGGTGGCCAATGGTGTTGTTTTACAATATCCTGGATGTCTCTGCAGTCAACGCCTTCATTATCTGGAGTCGTGTGAATCCCCAGTGGAATGCAAAGAAAACACATCGTCGAAGACTTTTCCTGAAACAGCTTGGAAAAGATTTGGTCTATAAACATCTAACATCCAGACTGAGTATTCCTGGATTGTCACTCATGCTCAAAACCACAATTCATGAATGCATTGAACAACAGCATGAATCACAAGGCGATGCTCGAGATGATGCGACACAAAACAATTATGAAGAGCAGAACAATGGCCATGGCGGTGCAGACAATGCTGTGAGGAAGAGAAAGCAGGGTCGTTGCATTCTGTGTGACCGCAGTAAAGACAAGAAATCGCGTACTACGTGTCATAGGTGTTGTTCATTTGCTTGCGCAGACCATTTAGTAGACCAAAATGTAGTTCAAACCAAGTTTAAGAAATATTTTTTAGTCATTAGAGTCTAACCATAAAGTTTAACTAATATTTTTAGTTATTAGTTAGAAAGGTCTAGAGGTTAATTCATTTCTGTCTGTCGCATTTTGCACAGGCTGTGCATGAGTGTGCAAAGTAGATAAGGAAAACTTATTGGATATTTTGCAATATTGCTTTTTCATCTGTAGGCCTTACACTAATCAGTGTTACAATTGTGTTGTACAGAAAACTTGCAAATAGTTGTGCTGTAAAAGTGTACATTTTTCGACATGTTGCTTTGACGCCATGTCATGACGTCATATGACGTAATAAATTGTCTTAGAATTTACTTGAATAAAACTACTTTGTCTGTGCTCCAATTATTTATAGTATTATATGATTCGATTGATTCAAATACATCGAGAATACATTGGGGTGCATTTGCACCCCCGAGACCTTGAGTGTAGGCCAAGGTAGCGAAACCTTCTGAGGGTTAACCTGTGAACCTGGTTTGTAAAAGCACATAAATAGAAAGTTAACTTATACACAGTAATTAAACGAGCCAGATTTTAGCAATCCAGGCATGTTCATCGAACTTCAACCCAAGTACATAATTCCAGCATGTACAAAAGATTAATTTGGACAAAATAAACCTGATTGTATATATGTATTTGGTTATTTTAAGAACCTCATGAGGGTGTTTATCATAACATGGTTGTAATAACAGTGAATTAAGTATGCAATACCAATATGGCATAGAGCAATTTCTGTCAAACTTCTCTATCCAAATACCATTCGTCAGACCATAGAACCAATACTTTTTAACACCATGCTTTAAAAAGCCATTCAGTTTCATTCATTATATCCTTCACCAAGACCATGTAAATACCGACATAAGTGCTTCATCCAGTATATCTTAACTTTTTCTTCCCATTCAAGACTAGCTAAACACATTTGCACAATTAGCTCACGTAAATGAGCTTCTGAACACGGCAGGCTTTCAAACCCTGGATACCGAATTTTATGTGAAAAAACAACAGTCTTTTTATTTACACTGTACTTGTGGCATTGCACTAATATCACCTTAGTGTCACTGGGACTACTGTCACCAGTATTCCACAGATGGTTTATATATCAAAAATCAAAAACCGATAATTCTTGTGGTTCTTGTGGTTTTTGTGATTAGATTGGAAAAAATCCACACTCTTCTTTGCAATAGGACAAAAACTAATTGAGAATAACTGTTTTTGTAACAGAACTCCGGAAAGAAGACAAAACTAGAGATTTTAATCTCCAATTTTCTAAAGCGCTACTCTAAAGCTAAGTGCAATGCACCAGCTTATTCAAGAGAAAAATCAAAAACAAGGCAAGCCGTCTTCCGCAAAATACAGGCCAGAGAAGGCAAGCAGTCTTTTGCATATTATACAGGACAAATATACACTCAACAGCTGAAAGATCAAAAGCAATAAGTACAATGCTACACAATTGATCTTAAAAATTGAATAAGTTTTTCACAAGAATGCATTGACAAGAAAACACTGAATATGAAAGCATTAGGATGCCTAACGGCTCATTTAGCACACTGATTTTTTTCAATTCACATAAAAGTTGTCAATTGGTAGAATAATAAAGTAAAAACAATTCTTTATTGCTTATCCAATAATACTATTATTGTAGCCATTTACAGCTATTATAACTGGTTATTAACAATATTTTGTAATAAACGTCAAGAACAACCGGCACAATTTTCACAATGATAGATACAACTCATTATTAAAGTAGGGTTTAGTAATAATACTAGTAATAGATAACTAGTAATAGATAACTAGAACTTGTGGAACATCTCGGACATCAGTAAACGAAGACATTATCATTATTACTACTCTTACATGCGTTTAATTACCAAAGGGGTTTTATGCTACATCCACATCAACCCGTGATTTTCTTGAGTAGAGGAGCTAAATAAATAAGTATAAAAGACAAGTCTATTAGCAACATGCTGAGCTACCACTAATCTGTTACATTGGCACCATCAGTGAGTATGGAGACCCGCGAGTGAACGATTGGACCTCCAGACAGACTGGAAGAACTGGAACAGGTGGCAGCGGTCAGTGGTTTGGACGACTGAGACCAGGTGGGAACCAGCTTAAGGCTCATGGGCCGAGCGATGGGAAAACCGGGCAGTTGCGAGATGAATGACAAGGGGAGTTCGGATGCGGAAGCAACCGGTTCGGAGTTGACCAGAATCGTAGGAATGCTCGCCCCATTGATAGTTTGTAGTTCGAGTGATGAAACAACAACAGCGTCTGACTCTGAATCAACAGAACTACCACAAGTCGTGCTGCTTGGACCCGACTTGACTTTGTCAGCTATTCCCGTGAAGTCGTGCGACTTGACGGACTGAGTCTGACTCTCTTCCTCAGTGGCAGCAATCACAGGTCGAACGACTCCTCCCGCGACATTAGGACTGCAGTTAAAGTCGACGGACGGCAGTCGGCGGAGCATGACTCCGCCACGGTCCTTGTCTGCCTTACTGCCCAACGAAGCTGCATAGTTACGTGGAGATCGCTGGATCTTAATTATCGTATTCAGACCAACGTCAACGGGATTTCGTGTCACGCTTCGCCGTGGGTACGAACTCTGCACATCGGTTTTACAGTTTAGTCCAAGCTCCTGTATTTTTTCCGCAAGCCTCAGCCCGTCCATCGGAATCTCGGCTGCACTTTTGCAGGACATTGTATAAAGCGATTCTGTTTGAGAGCGCGTGCTTTCGCACATCGTTTCCGTGACGATGCTCTGAAAGCGCCTCGGAAACCCGAGCTTGCTCCACCAGCTTGGTGCTGATCCCGAACTCGACTCCATGATTTCCTCTTCTGGACACACTTCCAGACTGATTCCACGCTCTCCTAAGGTCTGTGCTAAGCTTGCAGACATGCTGAACGTGCTCGTACATCGGTCGTTTGAAGACGAAACCAGAGATGGTGGATTCTTCGCAGTGGGGGAAGAGCAAACGCTGGCGGATGAAGCTATTTCCGGAGTATTGGTCGTTGCAGGTTTGGACGAAACGTATGCAACAGTTGTAGAAGCAGTTGTCACTGTTGTGCTGCACCTACACAGAAAGCATTACACGTCAGAATACACATAAAATAATACAAAGAACAAAGCAATATTGAAAACAAATGACAATGAATGCTACAACTCAGACCTTGACTCTTTTATTGGTGGTCTTGTTTAATCAATGTATCAATTAAGAGTTTACTCATTTGAATGCTGTGACTCTTACTTTACTTATTTCAAATTTATGAAATCTCTTGTCAGTTAGCAAATATACTATAATTTCACTCATACATAGTATAAAAGTAGCAATACAAAAAGGTTCCAACACTAAAGACCTCATATGACTGCTAGCTACACTGATAACCTAATTCATTTCTGCTAAAATGCTATTTTGTAATAGCTATTAAATAATCAAAATTTCTGGCATCAGCAGGTTCTAGAAGTGTCAATCAGGAACTTTATTGCTGGGTTTCACATTTGTGTGTGCGTTTCCTTTTTAACGACTAGCTGTGTGTTAACAAAGACGATTAGCGTCGTTTCACATTTCTTTTTCAAAATAGCAAATAAACAGAGAAATTTTGGTAATATCTGAAACATTCATAATGCTGCACTGAACTTCAACTGTGTACATGGAAAATTATGCTTAAATACCAGAAAAGATTCGCAGTTAAGCTATCTCACAACTAAAATTGCTGCTAGAAACAAAAGAGTCTTACACTGATGTTACACTTGAGCTTCTATAGAACTCGCATGGATGGGCCACCTTGGCAATCGTAAATGTGTAAGTTGAAGACGTCCTTTCAAGGCACTTGATAAAAGCGGGACTGAAATCATCTGCAAGCCAAGCCAAGCAATCAAATGAAATTCTAAGTCAAGCACAAGAAAAGCAGGTACCTTAATCCTTAAGCCTGAGGCAGCCAAGGGTATGAAGCAGGGTTGCCAGAAGGTTAACAAAACAAAAATCCATGACTTTCCATGACCTTTCTCCATGACTTTTAAGTCTTATTTTAGACGAAAAAGGGACTGTTTTATCGACGTAATATTTATTGAAATTTTAAAATTTGATTAGAAATATGTCTATTATTGATTTTTCCACTTTGCATGACTTTCCATGACATAGCTAGTTTCAAATTCCATGACTTTCCAGAACTTCCTTGAAAAACACCTGTTTTCCAGATTTTCCAGGTCTTAGATTTTTCAAAGTCTAATTCCATGATTTTCCAGGTTTTCCAGGATCCTTGGCAACACTGATGAAGTGTTAGCGACTTCATTTTTTTAGCTTCGGCATATGAGGGTCTACGGTCAGTGTACTCATTAAAGCTGAGTTGGCTAGGGCACATCCGGAGCATAAATCCCTAACTAAATTTCTGCCAGACCAAAAACCAGAGTATTAAAACCATGACAAAATGGTTCAAGACCAATATCAAGACCACATTTTCTAGTCTAGAGACCAAGACCACAGTCTCGAGACCACATCACTGTCTGTCTGTGGCGTCATGGGGTGGGGTATCAGGTTACAGCAGAGAGTTAGTTGTCAAACACAGAAACCTACGGATTAACAAATTTCATTGTCTGTAGCAGTCAACAGAAATAGCACACTATCATAATCATGGGCCGAAAAATATTGTGACCATGTGAGTAAGGTGACTTCTGAACAACCTTTAAATAAGGCCTAAGTGTATATAATGACTGACCCGTTGCCCATTGAAGGAGTGATTTATTATTAAATTACTGAATATTGGGGGGTTGAATACCTGCTCAGAATGGACTCGCGTACCTCGAACGTATTTTACCAAACTTTTGACATCTCTATTGGCAGGCTTCCACACATACACAAAGCCTGGTACTTACTATGGACTTCTATCAACTTTAGCCCTGAGGTGTGGCCCTGTGGTTGAAGGACTTTTTGGCCTAAACTCAGACTAGCATAACTCTGTCTAACATTTGACAGCCTATATCTCTAGAAATCAAATCAAATTATTTGGTGACCAAGCAAGAAAGTAGCACTCAATGAAATGAAAAGTAAATTCACACAGGGACCTTGAAGGGGTCTTACAGCCCCACTAAGTAGGGCCTCCTATGGTAGCAGTACAGCTTCATGAGGAAAGCCAATATACTTAACCAGTCTAAAGTAAGCACATTAAGGAACAAAAATGATAAGACTTAACTAATGACTCAGCAACACACATTTCAGGCTTTAGAAAGGCTTTCTAAACACACCTAGTGATGCCCAAGATCCTCTCAAAGGTAAAGCTTCAGGTTGCAGAGTAAAACAAACTTGTAACCGCTTACCGTCTTCTTCGTAGTCGCTTAGAGAGTAGGGATCCTCTTCAAAAACATCGAGACCCACTTCGCCCTTAATCTGAATTCCAGGACGAGGCTTCAGTATACCTCCGAGATTAGGAGTGGCAAGGCTCTGCCACTGATGCAGAGTCAACGAACCTGTAACACACAGACTGCAACATTTAAACACATCGTACTACAGATAAACTACATTTGACTGCAACACTGGGCAGCAAAGTTTGGAAAACTCAAACTGTCGCTGATTTATTCAAATAAGCCAAACAGTACTCTGAAGGTCCTCATCATATGAAAGTGCTGTTATGTTATTATTTAGTGGTGCTATAAAAATATATAAATTGCATTACACTGGAAATTTGTTATTACAAAATCTGCGGGATCCATATCAAGAATTGCCTCACAGCAAAGTCATGTTATAAAGAATTTACTTTCGAAAGCCAAACTAAAGTTTGCCATCCAGGTCCCCAACTGTGCTACTTATGAAGCTGTACAAATTGTAATTCTCAAACTAAATCACTTCAAAATATATGCAGCTGTATAACCTGTACAGTTTACATTGAATTATTCTTTACAGTTAAATAGAATCAAGATCATTCCGTCCAGAAGCTCTGCCTATGTTGAACCCACCAGCTGGAATCACCTTTCTTGAGAGCCGAGGCTCAAGCTCGTCAGTTTGTCCCTTCCACAGTCTCGCAAGTCTGTATTATCTCAGCAGTCATTTCACTGGTTCTGGTCGGGAGTGCCACTGATGAGTTTTTTCTTGAAGTGGCGCTATACAAATGTCACGTTACAATTACATTCACATAGAAACACTAATGAAGTAACTTAGTGGTCACCTTCGATGGGTTTTACAATCTGCAGTTTCTCTGGGATGCGAAACGCTCGTGAGAGATTGTCTGAGCACAGGCTTCCGCTGCCGGTCGACATGTAGCTCTCTGGACTGTGGCAGCGTCGAATCGAACCAGCTTCACTCTCTTCATCAAACCTAACATGTTTTCAGAAATTCACAATACATGCTAGAATTATTTTTAGCCAATTTAATTCTTAAAATGAACTGATCAACTCTTTGAAGTACATAACAAATGAGCAAACATTTTGGCACAGCTTTTCTTCACTGGGGGATAACTTATGCAGTTGATCAAATGAGGTCACTTCAAAGTGAATTGAGGCAACTTGTAACTTATAATCTCCCTTACCTAATGTATCTTGGTTGGGTTTGACTACTGGAACACAGTGTGGTTTCATTCCTCTTAGCTTTCAACCCGTCTCATTCAGGAATTTGGCTTTCACACATATTTCCTATTAATGCAACTTGGACCAGAGACGCTAAACATCCATGCCATCTGTCAATGAGAACCTGTTTGTTCTGTGATTCCTAGGTAGCCATGCCAGAGCGCCCTTGTGAGTTACTTAAAGGGCACTAAAGACTTCATACCTAGCGTCCTCTGTGCTAGAGTTCAATGACAATGCCCATCCCTCATTTGAACACTATGGTTGACTGTGAATGAGTAAAACAAAACATCTATTATTTCTCTAAACTCTACGACATATGTGTACCTGATTGCGGTGTGCCAATCACAGTTGTCTTTCTCAATACATGAATATAATTATTACTATATACATGTACAAGTGCTCTGATACATACATACATAAAACTAATGTAATTAATAGGCTAATGTAATTAATAGTCTAGTTTAAATTACATGTAACATCATATAGGCTAGCACAGAAAGAGCCTCTGATTTGTTACTTTGTGACCAGCATTGTATAATTGCTAAATTACAATTACAAATTTCACCATCAACTGAAGTTAACGTTTCAATAGAGACCGTCAACTGATGCATTGAGGATTATTCTGGTGACACAAAAGAAGTTTTCATACTGGTCAGCATTAGATTCCTTTCAAAGAGACAATCAATCGATCCTTCAAACTTAACACGACTGTTGGCTTATAACGAGTTCTTCGGATATGATATGACACATGCAATAAAATCTCGCAGATCGCTTCCAAAGATACTGGTAACCAACCTCGTACTGTTGCCACTTGCAGATCCGCCAGGGTCGTCGGTGAGACTCATGGTCGAAATGTCACTGTCTGGTTCTGGTTTCTCGCGAATAGAAGTCCAACCGGGAGGAGCGGAGGAGATCGCACGATTCTTTTTGACTGCATTTGCTGTGCGCATCACTCGCAAACTATGCAACCTTAAAGAAAAGCCCGTCGTGCTTATTAGTAAATGAATAATTTTGCTCATTAGTAAATGAATAATTTAATAATAAAATGGTTATACAGCATCCTTTAAGCCGTTCAAAATGACAGAATAAAAAATGAATGTCATCGATTTCTTTCAAAGACAGATTATATGCATTTCCTAATATGAAAGCAGCCATGTAGCTTTATCACCTTCTACTGATTTAACCACATTCTTATAATAATTCTTCTAATATCCAGCTTAGTATTTCTCTAAGGATCAACCTTAAAATCATGCACCCAAAAACAAAGTTCATCAATGACCCACAACTGTTGCAAATACAAATTAGTTATAAATTTAATTACCTGCTAAATTCGGTTTAATTCATTTGCAGTCAACTGAATACAAATAAAAAATTCTTACTCCTCAAAGTCTGCTTTGCTGTTCTAAGCCCAACAGCTTATTTTGTATTCAGACACAATTTTAAAAATTAAATTCCTTCATTAGTCTACTATGCTCAGTCCTTGAAGTAAGCAGGGACGTAGCCAGGAAACAATTCCGTGGGGGTTTTAGTTTCTGGGGGGAAAGGACATGATCGTATTTTTTTACAATTTTAGTATTTTATAACAGAAATGCATTTATTTTGGTGGGGTGGGGTTGAACCGGTACAACCGCCTCTAAATATGACCACAGACGTAAACCATTCTGTCCTACTTGTTTCTGCAGCCTTAACCTCATAAAGGCTGCATTTCTCTTTCATCAAACTGAATGATGTGCCATGGAAGTCATCACATCATGTTTAGCTAATCTGACAACACTGGGATTCAAATAGTACAACTTCAACGGCGACGGCTAATGGCTTACTTGCGCTGTTCGGGAGAGTATCCTTCTGGAAAGTCAACATTTTTCCGAATGCTGTTCTCGAGCTCAAGAGCAAGGGAGTCACTCGAAATGTAGGGCGACATGTGAGTATAGTGGTAGCGGATGACACCTGGCTTCTGCTTCTTCTGCAATGCTCGAATCTCCTCCTGAGCCTCTTGGAGTAAACCGTAACATTCGCCGTAACGCTCCTCCCAGTCCATGATCTAACACAAAAATTTAGATCTCGTATACTCTATAGAAAATAGCAACCCATGACATTCAATCATTCGATAGAAATCATGTTGTTAGATAATCTTGCATAACAACGTTTTATTAGCTTTTATTGACATCATACATCTTAATTAAGGTGCTCAGCACCTTAATTAAGATGTATGATGTCAATAAAAGCTAATAAAACGTTGAAGTTGAAACGCAGAATAGCAGAATAAAAAATGAATGTCCTAACCCTATTGAAAACCTACATATGTTAGGCCACTATGGTGCTCAATGCCTCAATTTATATTATATAACAATTGAACTTGTTCAAAGCTTTATCAGCAATTTCAATGCCATCTATGCTAAACAAGTCACCTTGCATAAATTACTCAAACATTAAGGTGGTATTACCCACTATATAAAAAACTATTTATAGTTGTTTGTATTATTTTAAAAATGTATGAACTGAGCTAAATTCAGCCTTGCAAAACAACCTCATTAAAATACAACCTTCTTATAAGATGAAAGTTAACAGTGTCATGTAATGACCAAACCTCCGTGTAACGCAACGTAGCCCATGAAGAGTATACACGGGTACCATTTTAAAGAGGTTCTACCTTACTAACCTCTTCAACGAGCTCTCTTTGTGTTTGCGATCCCATTGACACTTGTCTTTCTAGTTCAGAATTGTCACTCGTCAACTTCAAAACAAACAATTAAGAATTACTAAAACCTTCCAAGTCATCATTAAACATCAGGCAATAAATACTTAATGGTATCAAAATTCCATCTGGTAGACTTTAATGTAAGGTGCAACTCATTTCACAGTTCGAACAGCAAGGTCTGACAAAGGGAAAGTTAAATGGTTTGGAATTGATCTGCAAGAATGTGGCATCTCCACATCTCCACATGCATCAGAGCACAGCACCATGCAGATTCAAGAATGCAATGGAGAGCTACACAATGTATGCCAGGATAAACCCGGCCAATGAAACCCGGCCCATGTGAAGAACTCAACTTTACTCAGGCCCATCCATATACAACTGCATACATTCATCTACAATCATTTTCTCTTTTTAGCTTTATAAATAACTTTATTAACACACTTATAAAATTTGCAAACTGTTTCACTATGGTTCAGTTTAACACTTTAACGATGAGATGCATTGGTTTCCCAGTCATTTTTAGTACATTAGCGTCGTTAAACTGTCTCCCGGACGTGAAAAAGACTCCTAAGTATTTTCTTATTAATACTTGGCAGGCTCAAACCATAACACAAGTGCTTCTAAGCCCTATCAATCTTAAGCACCACTTATTTTGCTACATAGAACGTCATATCCAAACTGTGCTTCTAATTCAAAAGTGACAATGATTTTCAGCACAGAGGTCAATGATGTAGACATTGACAACACATCATCTGCATGCATCATACACACCCAACACACACACACACTATTAAGAAAACATCCCTCTTGACTCACTCTCAGTATTAAGTGGTCCATAAATTAAAAGAGGAAAGGAGCAGCTTTGAAAGGTCGGTTAATTGATGCAATTAGCAGGTCAACTGAAGATCCTCTAGGATTTTAGTAAACAAGGCATGTCGCACTTAGAGTCAATATGCAGAGGAATTGCTCAATAAGAATCTGTCATCATTGCTGACAATATTATGTAGATTCAGGAATGTTGATATAAACCCATACCTTTCATATGCCAGATTTTTAAACTGGCCATTCCATACAATAATTTCTGACTACATCCATAAGGAGCATAGCTCTGAAAAAGAGCTAGTAGTCTAATTCAAGGGGAACGAATTCTTAATTAACAATAATGGATAGACTACATCTAAAAGGAGTATAAACCCTGAAAAAGCGTTAGTAGTCTATATACGTCAAGGAGGACGAATTCTTGATTAATAATTTCAGAGGTGAATACAAGGTGAAGCTAAAACCAAAGCTCTACAATGGGTGTTGAAGAAATAGTAGCGATGATCACAAGGTCGCAAACGTAAATCGATGCAAATACGTAATGCTAATAAGAAGAGACTCGTAATCAGTAAGTCAATATCAGTGATGATGTTTGCTGGGTTGTGCACATATGTATAAGTACAATTTCCATTGTTAAGTTCTACGTTAAAATCTCTTTAATGAAGAGAGTGTACTAAAAAACAACTGGGAAACCAATGCAGCTCATCGTTAAAGTTAGACAATGACAAAGTTTTCGGAACAATTAGACAAAACTGTATGGCAGTACCCCATAAGAAAGTGCTCAGACACCAGTTAAAATCCACAATAATGCCATCCATAGCATTACAAACATGTACAATGAGGGTAGAATGCTCACATCTACACGTCCCATAGGCGTTTGCAAATACTGCTTTAAATTACATAACACAATGTAAATGGTTGCATTCTAGTGACTCTCACCTTGTTAATTTTCTTGTCTAGAGCTACAATCTGCAACAACAGCTGTGTAATCTTTTCCTGCAAACTGACGTTCACTTCCGTCTTGGTGTAGAGGTCGTCTTGTAACATCTGCATTCGTTCGGTCGTATCTGTCAACTGGCGAACGCAGTCGTTAACGAGATCGGTCTCCCGTTCCTCATAGTCGTCGGTCTCGTTCGACAGCTGAGCAGATTCCACTTTCAGCAGAATATTTTCCTCTTCCAGAGATTTCACCTTCTTCTGTAATGCTGCCATGCTAACCATCGATGCACTGGCCGACCCACCATCTTTCCTGTCACATTCAATCAGTTCAAGAGTTTCCATCAGGTTAATTGTTTCAAGCCTTTCTGTCAATTTCACAGTTTTAAACTTTCGATGAAGTGAACCGTTTTAAGCCTTTATGTTGACATATTATTAATTATTATTAATTAAATATGTAACGTTCGCAAACTCAAACCGAAATGTGAATCCGAGGCACGGATAGTCAGTCGCCAGGTAAAGATGCACTTAGGTATTTCAAAATCCTTAAAAGCCAAGAAGAAATAGTGAGTTTTGAGCCACTTTTGAAGGAAGAAAGAGAATTTGAGCTAAGCCTTTCCATAAAGTGAATCAATTTAATACCCTTAAATCCTATTTATTACGTGAATCGCTTTAATGTGAATCAATTTACTGTTTTCATGTCAATGATTGAATTGGCATCAAGGCCAGTGACTGCATTTTAAGCCTTTCAGTAAAATCAAGTGAATCCCTTTAAGATTTTCCACAAAGCAGATCTTTCCAAAGCTTTACATCAACCTGATAATACTTTTAAGCTTCCAGCATAGTGTCAGCAGCCAATTAGTAAACCAATGCCTATGAAACACCATATTATGGTGCAAATATAAATTGAACCATTAGCAGTTCCTTCTCGAGTGATGAAACCCATAATTTGCTGATGCAAAACAATTTTTATATGTCTCATGCATATGACACAAGAAACCTTTTCTGAATGTTTCAGTTACCTGAGCACAATTATCTGCTCAGAGATAACTGGTTTCCTGAATGAACTTTAACACCACTAAAGCTAGCAATCAGTGCGCTGATAGGTACTTCAGATGCACTGAGTTAAGTATCGAGATACATTCATGCATATATATTAAACAGACTATAACCAAGCGTCTTTCTACACAGACACGATAGTTAGTTAAGAGTTCGTTTCCTTACGTAGGCGTCTCGGGGGACTCGCACTCCTGAACATAGGCCTGAAGGAGAGCACTCTTAACGCAGACAATGTGCTTCAGTTCGATTATCTGCAAAAAAGAAAACGAGGTCATCTAGAAAATCAAACTCACGAGAACTCCTACCACAAATGCTCTTAGTTTTTCAATCGAACTGGTGTTACTTAATTATAATGCACTTCAGAATAACATGAATTTCAACAAGACTGGGGATATGGAAGCATTGTAGCATGACTTCAATACAGCATGACTTCAATACAGCATGACTTCATTACAGCATGACTTTACTATAACAAGACTTCCATGTAGCATGACTTAATTGTAGCATGACTTAATTGTAGCATGACTTCATTGTAGCATGACTTCATTGTAGCATTGCTCTATATTATAAAATGAGCTCTGTGTTCTTTCTTCACCTCTGTTCCTTAACACTTAAGGCCAAAAAAAATAATGGTGTGTTTCCGGTAACAGAGTAAAACAAAACTGGGTAGGTAGGTAGGAAAATAATTTTATTTTGTTAAAATAATTTTATGCAGTGATTTCCCAAAATAACGCCACTGCCCATTTATGCACAGCGGTACATGCTGTACCAAAGTATGTATTTTCTATGCGAGTATTAAAAATGCCTATTTGCAGAATGTAACTACAAACTGCTGTAGAAAACAATCTTATTTATTTCATTTTTGTTGACATCGTTTTTCTTGCAAGGTGAAATGGAAGGGGCAGGGGTTGCTAACTGTTGCTAAGGAAGGTGGTTGCTAAAGGGGCCAAGTCTGACTTTGAAACTGGTTGCTAATGAGGCTGACACAGAGGCTGCTTGCTTCAAAGCTTGGTTGTTAAGAAGGCTGGTTGCTATGAAAGTATTGTATTGTATTGTATGAGCACTTGTTATAGCGCCCCTTCAAGCTTTCTACTCAGAGGCGCTCCCGACTATACAGCGTGGACACTGAATCAGAGTTTCACGCCGAAGCGCATGAGCAACCCTCCGGCTGCAAGGCACCGAACATACCCCTACACCACCGCGCCCCGGTAGAATGCTAGAATGCTACGGAGGTTGTTAAGTAGGCTGATTGCTAAGGAGGCTTTACTTTTATAATGGCACGCACGATAAAAGGTATTTCTGATACAATGAATATGGCGGTCAGATTTGTGAAATAACCCTGTCAAATTACCGTGAGAAAATCCACCACTTTCGGGTCTATTACCTCCCTCTCCCAAACTCCACACTTTAGCCCTTTTATTGCTGTAATTTAATTTACGACACCATTATTTCCATTGAAAGACCACTAGTTTCCGAACGTCTCTGCTTTAGTGAATGCACCTATAATGTCGCGATTCTGCATCTCCGGCATGCAAAGGCTTAATGTAAGTGAAGTAAAAAAAAAAATTTGTTTTAAATTTTCCGTAAAATTTTTTAAAAAAATTTTCAGAAAAAAAAATTTTTTTTACAAAATTTTCCGAGTCGCGGCAAAAAAGTGACTCGGTCGCGTTACCGGAAACACACCATTATTTTGTTTTGGCCTAAGCAACAAGCTGCATTGGTTTCCCAGTCGCTTTTAGTACACTCTCATTATTAAAGTGGCACGTGCTTGCAAAACATTCTACAAGATCAGAGTTTTGTGCTGTCAAGTCGGATGACCTCTAAAAAGCTTCTGTCTTGAAGTTGTGCTGTATGAATTTGTGATTATGTTTACGATTACATGCTATGTGATATGATACCAAAATGTTGCATAATAATGAGGCTCCAGTGTATTTGCTTCTGCTCTGAAAACTTCCATAGCAAACAGTTGATTGATTGACTGATTTATATAGCATCTCTTCTAGAGACCTACTCAGAGGCACTCTTTGTGCTAGCCTATTATGATGCTAAATGTCATTACGAACGAAAATATTACATCAGTTAGCAAAACAATGCACAGTAAGCTAGAAAGTCACCAGTGGTGGACCCACGTACACACGTAGAACCAACCAACGGATTCCCATTGACAGCTGACAGATAGTATTGATTGATTGTATTGTATATTCATCAATCTTGGTGACATAGCGCATTACGTGGAGTAAGATTTTACAGTTATGCGTGCGTTTGCTGGTGTGGCCATTATCAATCATTCAAAACTTGTTTTCCACAAACTGACCTTGTCATTTGCATGCAGAAGCTGTTCCTCTAAAGAATCGACTTTAGTCTGGAGGTTGGTGTTGTCCGAAAGCAGCTTCTGCCCAATCCGGGCAGCGAGCTCCAGATCTCGTTCTTTCTATCAAAGAGATCACACAATGAACAAGCTTTACACTTTCCAGGAACTTAGAGAGAATAGAGAGAATAAAAACAGGAGGGTGTTACAACTGCTAATTTAAGGTACATCACAATGGAAGTTAAGACTACCCGCATGCAAGGGTCTTATCCAATTTCCATGCACATCATCTGATTACAGTTGAAATATATCATGCGATGATACAACCCATTTTCCTACACGGATCAGAATTCTGGACAATGAGAAAGGAAAATGAATAAAAACTCCTTGCAACAGAAATGAGCAGGCTACGGAAAATTACACAATAATAATAATATAATAAAATAATATTTGTTTATTCAATTCAAACTGACAAACAGCAGTATGATCACATGAAATACACATGATAACAAGTTAAACATGAGTCGATTTTATGATTGTATGGCAGCCTGTTAGGCGCTGGTCCATCTGCAGATCATTTAACCATTCCCCCAGGAAGTGGAAGGCAGAATCAACCACATGGGGCTAGCGGGTATCAAACCCAAGTCCTTCTGTTCTTCGTGCCTGTGTATTACCATTCAACCGCCTTCATGAATCTCAACACTACAATCGATTACAAACGATGAAATACAGCAGTTCTTGGATATATCATCTGTTGGTTAATGTGTTCAGCACAGACTCTGATGTTTTGTACACATGGAAAGACCACCAGCCGACTGAATCCCAAACAATATTCAACATGTAAGACATGAAGGAAAGAGAAGCAAACGAAGACCACACCTCCACTGGAAAGATGATACCAACAAGGACCTAACAAAACCTGGAGTAAACATCAGGACAATTGTTATTATGCAGTTATTAAGTGCCACTATCTAATGACCAAGCAACAATCAATGGCACTCAGCAGTTGTGAGTGAAGGACTTGCTCAAGGTCCCTATACGGTAACCATCTGAGAAGAGGCTCAAACCTGTATACTCTGCACTACAGGGTGATGGCTCTAACCAATTGGCTATTGTGTCCCACAACAATGAATCTGACATGACTGAAATGAATACAGATAAT
This sequence comes from Aporrectodea caliginosa, assembly GCA_020284085.1. Lineage (NCBI taxonomy): Eukaryota > Metazoa > Annelida > Clitellata > Crassiclitellata > Lumbricidae > Aporrectodea > Aporrectodea caliginosa. The sequence goes on along the minus strand of JACEVL010000798.1, from coordinate 111,942 downwards.
TTATTTGCACCTATAAATTGCCAAATCGCAACCAAAAGGAATTGATGATGATGATTATAAGCTGCACCAGTAGTAGGTTCTCACAAAACTCTTAAACAAGTGCAATAAAAATGTTATTTACATTACACTACATAAATGCAATGAAGGTATTACCTCCTCAAGGAGATGAGTGACAGCACCAATATCATCATACGTCTTTGTCATTTGGCTCAGACGATCACCAGACAAAACTATAAAACAATACAAGTGAATCTAGACATTTTATGTACCAGAAAGGTGTCCTGTCACTAGATTTGCACTTATACCATTCGTCTATTTGTGCATTTGTGTTTCCATCTGTCTGTGTGTGTCTGTCACGTGTCTGTCCACTTGTCTATCTGTTAGTCTGTCTCTTTCTTACCAAACCGCAAAGAAAATGAAATCCAAAGCAAGTAACATATAAGCCTTCTTTGCTGTACAGTCATTGACTGCACAGTAGTAAACTCCTTGTGCCTACATGTCTTACTCACAGCGTATACACAATAACAGGTGTAGCTTTCCTGGCTGCAGCCTACTTCGTAAATCCAGCCAAACAAATGTTAGGTCTCTTCTTTCAATACAACTAATGAGTCAAGCAGATACCTCACCTTATAAATTTTAACTTGCACTTCAGCTCACAACCCGATCATTCTACTTTCAGCCACCCAGTTTCCTACACTCTCTACTTCCATAAACTACCAATCAAAACACACATACACTCAACAACACACTTCAAGCTAATATCCTAATCAACATCATATATAAATCTGAAGACTTTTAATCAGACCAAATATTCAGCAAAAGTCCAGCAAACTGGGCTTCTAAAAATTACCCACTGCATTAAAGTCAAGCACAGACCTCATAAAGAAATGCTCAGCACATTTACGTAACAGCAGACTTTATGGCCAATCATATCCACATACTTTGGCTCCAGTGTCTAAAACAACTTTGGGGTAACAAACGCCTAAATGGAGTTACTGATGCATGACCTACTCATACACTGAGTGAAGAGAATTGAAGAAAAAAATAAAAGCAAATCCGGCAAATCTGTTACATGCTGAGTAATAGACAGCTGGATGGCCGTAAGCATAGCTGAGTCACAAAGCCTTTGAAAAACAAGAAACTGGGTTGAAATACGCAAACTGAATCTTTTAAGGCAACACGTTGAGAAAAAAATTCCATGTTAGCAACAATATGGATACAGTTGAAAGGCAAATGCCCGTAAGGCAGTTTGAAACAATATTCACCCAACAAGTAAGCCGAGTGAAACCAAGAAAAGGAGACAGCACATACCAGTGGCATAACGAAAGGTTTCAGCACCCAGGGGCAAGAGTTGATGACTGCGCCCTTTTTATCCATCTAGTTTAACTTGCGGGAATCTTGCTTGCTTGCTTGATTGAGCCACAGGCTAAAAAGTCAAATCTTGCGACGACTAGTTCGATCACTTACAATCATTCAATCGTCGTGAAACTTGGCAGATAGACTCGCCCTCGCACACACTTCATTCTATCAAAATTTCAGCTCCCCAAAAAGGCTAGCTTATAGAATCGGGGACTAAACTTTTCGAATCGGGAATCCCCTTTTCCGAAACGCAGCGTTGTGATTGGCCAGCGTTGTGATTGGCCGCAGTCGTAAAATGAACGCGGACTATATATTTGTAGAGGTAACTGCTTCATAAGACGCATTATAGGATACTAGATGGATATAGTAAAAAACTTTGTTTTTACGGGCTGTATTTTTAATTATCTTGTTGACTTTTAATCGTTTCTGTCATAGTACTGTGTACCACTGAAAGCTAATTTTGTGCCCCCTTTGTGCTGCGCCCGGGGGTGGTTGCCCCCCTCTGCCCCCCTTCGTTACGCCACTGGCACATACACACAACCACTAATATTAATGACCAGACAAACAAAAAAGAAACACTAGCCAAACCCTTGCAATTACATACTCCTGATCTAGTAACCATCTCTGTATGCACATCAAGAAACCTCAGACAATCAGATGATCTAATATAACAACAGGCAACCCAAAGGCATGACAGAAAACTGATCTAAAGTTCTGTGAAGCATACAACCTTGGATTGAAAGAAAAAGAATTTAGCATATAGATAACTTCAATTTTTTAAGCATAATTTGCATTTTACTATCCAGCTTTTGAATCTCTTAAGGCAACTTAAGTTTCAACTACATGTATAGTACATCCATAACTGCAACAATAACTACCCAGATTGGTTACATTTAATATAATTTTACTAAAAATTATTACCAAACATTCAGTTTACAAAGCATTTATAGTGATGTCTTCTAAGTTAAATCTCACCAAAATACTTGAGTGTTTCCGCGATGACCTCAGGTGAAAGGTCGAGGTCAGCATCTACAGGTAGACAAGGTGTCTGAATAATCCAGTCGGAGTTTTCATAACCGGCAAAGTTGGTCACAGCATCCGCACGTAGAACATATCGCGGCAGCTGTTCCTGAATCAATGACACAAGGTCCACCTCCGAGACCACGTCCTGGTCACTGTAGCAGATTTCTGCGCACAAATCAAAATCATCGTCTTAGCATTCAACTGATTTAAACTACAAGAACTTAAGTTGCAGTTGTACGCATGTATCAACACAACATAGCACCTTTTAAGTAGCTCTCAACAAGTGCTGCAGTGCTACTAGCTGTTGCAGTTACCAAGTGGTAACACCATGACCATTCTGTAAGCAATGTGATTCCTGAAGCATTATTGAGATAGGTAATTTATTATTTAGCCATGTATCTTAGACTGTTGAGTTATGACTGATTTCACTTCAAATGCTAAATGTCATTCAATCTAAGGAGTTTACTTTACAATTTACGTAACAAATCTACCTGGACAATCAATTGAAAACAAAATTAAAAAATGCCAAAATAGCATATGCCTTATGAGAAATGCTTCCGACCGACAGCCTTCTGTTTGATCAGGTACTTTCTACATCCCATTACACTGCTCCATCACTCGAACGAATATGAGTCTCTAAACATCATAAGTCCATCAGTCAGAAACGTAATATCCTTTCGGCAACGTGATCGGTCACTGGACCGAAAATTTGTGGAATTAAATTCCTGATAACAGTGGCTGTAACCCTCCCTTGCACATAAAAAAATAAGTGATCAGCCAAATAGGATGAGCCTACAAGAGATGATCGAAATACATGATTAAAAGCAATGTACGGACAATTCATATATCATTGTTTATTTGAGGCTGTTGTCAATTCAGTAACAACTAACAACAAACTTTTAGTAAAAAAATCAAGTTTACAGACAAACAGATCTGAATGGCGCGACAATGAATGGGATGCAAGATAATAAACAGTTTTAAACACAGATACAGTGTGATAAAAACAAGAACAACCAAACAGAGAAAACATTTCAAAACATAAATGAGGAAACAGTCCATTTATTTTTCCATATTGTATTGTATTGTATTGTATTGTATTGTATCTATCAATTTATATAGCGCCTCTCACAGTGCACACCAATCAGAGGCGCTCCCAGTGCGAAAGACCCATATTCGTTTATTTGTCAATCTTGGTGACATAATACAGAGTATAACAGGTTGACATGTTCAAGGGAAGCATGGGCAGTGTCATAAGAAAGCAGGATACAAAACAGGGTTAAACAAGGATGTCCTCATCCTGTCTGAAGTTGAAAAGTAGGGTTTCTACAACTGATCCTGTATTGACCTAATTATAATTAGCCAGTAGATATTTTTATGCAGCATTCGAGATAGAAATTACTGTCATCTTTTCTGGGAAGTCGAAGGGGTGGGGTCTGGAGCGCAGGTTGTACTGAGATGTGCAGAGCTCCGGGGAAGTCTTTGGAGGACATGAGCTGCGAGTTGTTCACTATTACCCTAAACAGAAAGTCATCGGCTTGACCCGCCATAGTTTCTACCATCGGGTCGTGCATATAAATATGTGCAGCTGAAATGCAGCATTACAGCCATCAGATCCAGCTACCTAACACAATTTTAGACAACAGAAGCCTGCCTCTTGTGATGTCTGATTCGAAACCACTCACCTGGCTTCAGACTCGTATTTCTCACAATGTGTTCACTAGCAGTGCACTGCCAAGACAGACAAAGCCGTAAAAAACATAATGAAACTACAGACAGATGAGACAGACACGCTGCCACACACTCGTAAAACCAACCACGGAACGAACATAAAAACACAAATCAATATATGGACAAAAAAATAACGGAACAGAACTAGCGAGATTTAGAAACACATGTCACACGAACAGGAAAACACAAATGGCATGTACCCCGATTGGCGCCGATCGAATGCCGTCAGCCCACCAGTGAGCGTGGAGTAGCATACCTGTTATTGTTGCCACTTCATTGCGTTTGACAAGCGATGAAATTTCTTCATAGATGTCAGCGTTACTATCACAGGCTACTTCATCTGGAGAGGCCAGTTTGACTGAAATTACACAAAAATCTTAAGTTAATCTCAGAAAAGATTCATAAATGTTTCCCATGCTAACAGCACTTTGCGACCTGTAGGGCAACTCATATTAAGTTTCTAAAAAGGAAAATTGAAAACCGTGAAAACATGTCTAGGTAGCATTGAGGAGGGACTCAACAATTTCAACATGGAGACAAATTTCTGCATTATACTCCATTTCCAAGTCCAAATTATTATTATATGAAACTGAAATTTCCTTTCAGGCCATAAAAACTGCACAAATGGTGTGTTTCACAAAGAATATATATTGACAAATGGTCATTATAATGGTCATTATAAATGAGGAATTCCAATCAAACAAAAGTCAATTATGGTGAGCTACTCTACCTAATAAAGAAAATAAAGCAAATAAGGAAAGGTACTCCTACATTTTGATGACACTCCATGAACAATCCTCAGAGATATCAACATAGGACTTACAAATCTTATTGCTGAAGCGTAAGCACAGCTACATTACACCTTCAACCCACACAACTGAAGCACTTTGAGCAGGTTCAGTCTTGTCCAGAATACACAATTGACCAGATCAGTTTTTAGACCAACTTCAAGAGCGATTATTAAAAGCATTTTGTATTAACAGTTATACAATGTCGGGCACTAGAGTACAACCACTGTGGCCTATAGCATACAGCAATACAAAGGTTATATTACCACATAAGGTCACATGAAAGTATTGTTGCAAACCAAAGTATGGTTCCAAGCCATTTTAAAATCATGTTAACAGGTGGGGGGGGCCCCGATAGCACAACGGATAACATCTGGCCAAGAGACCGAGAGGTACTGAGTTCGAGCCTCCGTTGGGCGGATATGCTTTGTAGGCTGCTATTAGCGCCGTTGTATTGCAGGCTGTCTGTTCTGTTAGTAGTTAAGATTTAAATTGCATAACATGTAAATGTACAGCGCAGTGCGTTTGTCAGGCGCTTATTAAAGAAAAGATATTATTATTATTATTATTAGATAATAAACCTTCTGGCACATTCATCTACTCTATTGTTCACAATGTATCAACCCGTTTCCCCAAGCAATCATAGATTGTTACTAGAGTAGCAAGTCTCTACAATACTGTAGTGTACAACACTCCAGTCAGACCAGTCAACAGCCAATCATCTTTGAACTAGCTTCCTAAATCCTCAATGTTATTTATTGGAATAATCAACAGACTACTGCAAACCTTATCTGGCCAGACTATGAGCAATACATGCTACCAACCAAGTGTAGATTGCTTACAATGTCATTTCAAAAGAAATTTATAATATGGATATTATGGATCACCAAGGCATTGAGTTAACTGAACTTAAGTAATGACTTCAAATGCAGTCTGGCTATGTAAAGTCACCTGATTAAAACAGCACAACTAAATACACAAAATAAACCGTAGAAGAAAGCCTACCAGTGCTTAGCACCAAGAAAGGAGAATCATCCTCCCTTCTAATCCAATTCGAGGATTTCTGTGGAGTCAAATCAGAATACACAGACCAACAATGGTCAGTCACTTACACATAAAATCACAGCCCACAATAACCATGTAGCAGGCTATTTCAAGAACATCTTTTACGAACCTCACACGAGCGCTACATTGAACCCGTCATGCCTTCTCATGTCTTGGACCTTCCTCTTGAAATAGTTTTCGGCTGCACATGCGTGATGTTGCATTTAAGTCTGCTGAGCAAACATTTTCAAACTGTCTAAAACGTACTTGTTTTGATCAGTTAGATAATGACATGTGCAGCGCCTTTGAGCTGTACTTAAAAGTGTTATAGTAATTGACCTGATAGATACATACATCTACTGAAGGCCAGTCAAAATCCAGTTGGTCAGATTAAAAGACAAGTGATGCTAGGTAAACACTGTGAGTAGGTACAGTGTGGACTCATTGATGCGCTCCTGGTTTAAGCACCACTCTGTTTAACACAAATTGCTGTTATCATAAGGCATGTCTCCATACGACTTGCGTTAACGAGATCATGCTGTAGTAGCAACGCTTATGAGAAAGGCAGTGAAAATGACCAAAAAGACCAAAACAGAGGAAAAGAACTTCTGTACATCTCCACTCATGTTCAGCAGCAAGGACTTGATGCATATGTGCACATAAACAATTTCATTCTTCCTTGGCATTCACTTTCCCAGCTTAGATTTCATTACCCACTCTCTTGGAGTCATTATCGGTGCACTCTATTATAAGCAAGATATTTTACATTCATGTCTTTCTATCAGGAAAGGAATAAAACCAGGATATTTTCCTGTAGCCAATGCAACTCTAAACGGTTGGTTACACTCCAACATACTTAAGAAGCAATGCATACACCTCTGGAGCCATTGGAGTCAATGATACCTTGAAATCTTTTAAGTACACCTAGCCTTCTAAATCAATCACACCAACCTTGGCATGGAATTTTCAACTAGATAAACACACCTCGTGACCACTCCTCTTGACATAGTTCAATACATTTGCTGCCTCCTGGTTAGTGTGCTAAACTGTCAGCCAGACCTTTAGTGCTCAACTCTTCACAGTCCAAGATTTCTGTTCTATCAGCATCCATAGCAAACTCAGCTGTGAAAGCAGTACACTGCCTGTACAACGTGAGCAGGAAGATCAGATGCCAATTCGTCTGAGGGAAATTAAGTAAACCTGGAACTATTTTCTTCCTCAGAAGCTCAATGTCGTGCTGTGCTTTCACAAGAAACAACAACTGCTCTCAATAAACCGAACTACTTCGACGCATACTTGTTTTACTCTGTAAACAGAGCCAGAGCATTTCAAACGCGAGTGCTCAGTAATCGAACGCCAACTAAATTATACACACTGAATGTATGAAATCCAACAACTTAGGTTTGATTCTGCTGAGCAGATGCCGTTTAATGAATCTGGGCAAGTTATTTGTGGACTAATGCCTCTGTAGCTTGGCAATATAAATTAGCAAGTGTAAACGATAATGAACTAATTAACTAACATAAAACAAATCTGCCATTGCTTTAATGACAGTCAGTAGATGCCACTTCTTCTATCTGTTGACTAATATCTTAACATCTCGCTGGCAGCAAATCAGGTTGACATCAATTCTGATTCCAAACTAATATGCTTTGTTGTGAAAAGAGCCAATCGTAGCCATAGTTTTGGATAAACGAACAACAAATGGTCTGTGACCTCCACACTTCATCAATAAGCCTACAGATTTTACATTTAAGATTCCAACAACGCACTATCTGCGGCCCTGAATCTCAAATCACGATTCTTCTGATACTGGATCTTTATAATAGAATATATAAGGATTACGCAGCCAATGTGCTGTGAACTGCAAAGAAGAAAGACATTGGGTAGGGTAAGATATGGTTACCTGCTGCCAATAATCATCACATAGCAGCCTAAGCCACTGCAATTCTGCCAGCCAGTAGTCCAAAGTCTGTTTACTGGAACTGAGCCCTAGTTTGGTTAAATATATTCCCCTCTAGGCAAATCTCTACCAACACAGGTAATGTTTTGCTTTACCTCTCAAGTCATAACAATATAGTGACCTTATTTCATGTCAGAACAAAGTGAAGCACACCTAAGTAGTAAATATCAGTAAGAAAATATAAACAAATATCAGTACGAAAATATCAGCAAAACTGAGAGACATGAGAACATTTCAAACTACTGTTACTGCTTCAAACACGTTATATAAAAGTCTCTGTATGCTAGAGCATACACGCAAGTTTGAGGTGTGAAGTGAAGGAATTGTTACATCTTAGAGACATGATAGGGAACATTTTGGTAACTGTAAGGTAAAGTATGGTATGTAGGTCACACTTCTTTACTGTTTGAAAACTTCATTGCATGCATATACTTAGGATAATAAAGGTCAACTTAATTATCAAAAAGGATTGCTGAAAGTATTGGTATTGCAATATTTGGGCAATCTTTTAGTATCGGGGGCTGAAGGATATAGTGCGCAAATTTACTGGCGTCATGAGTGTCGGTTAGGGTCAGGTTAGGCGTCGTGTGGGGCGGTTAGGGTCAGGGTTAGTGTCGTCTTTTGAAAATCTGATACCATCCGCTGTCTGCGCAGCATGCCCAAAGATACTGTATAATCCTTCAGCCCCCCGATACTATAAGTTTGCCATACTTTGAAAAAGTACTGCCTTTGGTATTGCCAATACTTGTAATGAAATAATGGCTATAGATTTTTCAGTATTTAAATACCCTGCAGTGATCACTTCGGCCTTCAAACTCTTCGCACTTACAACAACTCTTAAGACGTTGTTATAAACTACTTTTAAAATCTTACCATGACTCATCCTCCCTATCCCTCCTCAATTTCCTTGTCACTGCAACTTCTAATAGTGGTAAATGACATCTATTGCAACCGTTTCCCTTCGATCTGTTTGAACCGCTTAACTTTGATGAGACGTCCGTGAAAAACTCACATTCCCTCGACTTAGTTTATTACCCCTGTACTATGACAGAATTAAAATTCAACTTTGAAGCTTACAATTTGAATGACACAGAATCTAAAAGTTCCATTATAGCTACAAGGGCATACTATCTGAGCGCATGGTCGAGGCGCAATAATTTTCCCAGCACTAAACAGTGACATAAATATACTTTACTAACCATTTAAACTATCAAAAACAATTCAACAACGACTAGATATTCGTTCGGTATCCTGTCTGGCTTATTTTAGATTAAGTAACATGTTTAATCGAAACTATTAAATAAAATCACGGATTGACCAACACATCGTATCCTTAACCTTAGAGTGTTGTATGGAACACCAAATCGACAAAACTAATGAAATGCTCGTGCGTTTAACAGCACCCTCGTATCATCACAAGAGACTCAGTTGTCAGATTTTAGCGTATCTAATTCGGATCTCCAAACGATTATTTTTTTACTTTCGATTGTTTGAAACAGTGCTTACTCATAGTTTAGCTTTTCTTTTCTTTCAAAAATGTCTCAATTTCTATCACGAGTATGCCCACTCAAGAACTGTATTGTAGAGTGCACCATAAATTTTCATGTGTATTGCATTGTATTGTATTGTATAATTGCAATTAAGATCGGTTTACGAATCCACTCAAAACCATAATTTCTTAAAATTAATGTAATGTTATAATGTAATTGAACGTCCAGACGTAAAATGTTGTGCATTAAATCATCGTAGCAACAGGAGTTATTTCGATAAAATAACCAATGATCAATATTGAAACATATAGGAGGTGACTTCAGTCTTAAGCTATATGCCTCAATGACAGCTGGACTAAAGTGGCACCCAGACAGCTGAAAACACAGACACAAAGAGACCGACAGAGAGACAGACAGTCAGTGTACATTTACATTTTTACATTTGCAGATCGCGACAGACAGGCTTTATTAATTTTAAGGCAACTCATTACTCAGGTCTTACACAATCTGCTCGGTCATAGGATTAGGAAATTCTTTTGAAAACTTGAAAATTAGTGAAATTCGTCTGAAATTTTTGTTTTACTTTATCTTACTTATCTGGCAAGTTCTAGCGTATATTTTTTAGCATCAAGTCACGTGACTCTGTTATAGCCAATCACACAGAGAGAGCGCCGAATTTAAGTTATTTTCTAAATTTGTAGAAACTTCGATTATATACAAATTTTGTCTAAAATTCGTTTTAATAGAGTGAGTTTTGTCGTCTTGAAAATATTTAAAAGTGATGTATCTGTTAGAGTCTACAGACAGACGTTTACGCAGAGGACTCAAATAACTTGCAAGAAAAAGCATTAAGCCCACCCACTTATTCACGACGGAAGCCCGGCTGAGTTCATCGACGTGTATTATAATTATAATAAATATAATATGGCATGCTTATAGAATCGGGGGCTGAAGGATATAGTGCGTAAGTTTACTGACGTCGTGAGCATCGGTTATGGTGAGGTTAGGCGTCGTGATGGTAAAGTAAGTAAGTAAGTAAGTATATTCTTTATTGAACCAGTTGCAATCCGCATTCTGGTGTACATACATCATATAGGGTTAGGGTTAGTGTCGACATTAGAAAACCTGGTATCGTCCGGCGTTCACACAGCATGCCAAAAGATACTGTATTATCCTTCAGCCCACGATACTATAAGTTTGCCTATAATATAATATAATATATGTCGATAGTTGAGTTTCCAGGAATTGTTCGTAAAATATCGGTTTTGACTCTCGTCATGTTTCAATGCATATTCTAAGCGTACTCAAAGCCAGAAACAGCGTACAAAAGATGCCCACACTGGAAAAGCTATCTAATCAGTTTTGATCTGAGGATTAAAATTACTGTTTATGTTGCCCTCCTGTGATTGCTCACCATTCACAGATTTTAGTATTACTGTGCATAGTAATACTTGGTGAAAATATTTTAAAATATTGTTTTCTTTACCCTATTCTCATTCAACAAAGAGACAAACCAATGTCATAATGAGGACACTCAACTAGACAATCCATAGAAACATTAAAGGTTGCCTACTTAGTGAATAAATACGATGGAAAAAAGAAGTTTATGAGATTGTCTTGATACTTACATTGACTTATGTTTGTCTGAGCAAACCCCATATTCTTTGCCTGAAACATATTGCAGATCACATTGGGTTGCATTACTTTGATTGGTTTAGTAGTGAATTAATTTCTTTGACGTCTTATGTTGATTTGTGCTGACATTGACAAAGAGGTTTCTTAATGCAGGGTCAAGACAAGGTTGATGATGGAGACAGAGGAGCCTCCAGTTGCATCAAGCAACATTGCCACACCCAAAGCTGGTTCTGTTCACAAAGACAAGAAGAAAAAATTGAAGGCAGTATATCGAAAACGACATCATGGACTGGGCAATTTATCAATTCGAAACAGCACCCGTTAGTTGATTACGTGTATTTTTTAAGCACTCACGTTTCTTTGAAACATTGCTTATCTATGGAGTTGGCTAAATACAGATCTTTGCAAATTTACTAACCTTTGTTTATTATCAAGTTTTCATGATATCTTCAAGAATTTCTTTCAAATAGTTAAGCTCTGCAACAGCGGCAGTGCAGCCTTGTTTCTTTTGGTTCTATATTTAACCCCTTGCCTGGGGAAGCTGAGTTATCTCGTCATATGAGATTATGACTCTGAGAATGAAACTGAAACTGTGGATGTAGTTTTTACTGCTAAGTTTAGTTTGGACATAGCCATATACTTGCACATAATCATCATTGTAAACTATGCCTTCATAAGTCAGTGAGACGGAATTGAGATTTTTTGTCCTCGATTTCCTATAAAATCTAAATGTACACGTCGTACAGCGATTGTTTGACCCTGACCCTGCTCATATTATGCATTGTTTCCTGTTTCAAGGATCAGCATAATACAATACAATAAACTGGTGTAGTAGGCTATTTGTGGTAGTGATGTTGCAGACACTGATGCTTGATGCTGCTTTCTTAGTTGTTCTTTGATAAAAGTCCAGGATTTCAGCTGTTTTTTTCTGTCCTATCTCATGGTTCAGTTCTGGACTGAAGTTGTTTCTATTACTGTTCTTTCTGCAAGTTGTTCGTGACCAAAGTGTAAGCTAAGTCTGTTCTTTTAAATCTGAATCCAGTGAATTCAACGATCTTCAAGGCCTCGTTAAAGATTAACAATCGGGCGTTGGCACAGGCTCTGGAGAAAAAGAAGAGCGAATGTCGAGCAGCTGAGGCCTTCATTCTCCAACAGAAGGAGGAGATCCAACTGCTGACAGCCGAAGTCAATAAAGCAAAGATGTTTGCGGAGGTAAACAAGACTTAAATGTCTTTAGGGAAGCTCATATGGATCGTCTATTATGCAAACTCAGTGTTTATAGTTCTTTATCTGTGTTTTTCGCGATGGCTCAGAACAAAAACAAGTGTTTTAACTGCATGTAATGCCTTCTGTGGCGTTATAGTGAGATGTTTTAGTATTGAATGAAAGCAGAATTATGTTATTCTGTTGTTATTTTGCTGTCAGTTTTATTTCTTTATGTTTTCATGCTAATAGTTTATCAAGGTCTGCATTGTTTTTTCCAGAAAACAAAGCGTTTCATCCTGGAGCGTCTGCAGACAGTTAGTGGTACAATGCAGTTGGCTGTTGAGCAGTTGTTTGAAGCCATGGATGCCTGCACTGACGGCGAGTTTCGGAAGCAGAGTGGTCCTTTCTTTCTACCGGCAGTCTCCACATCAGTGGTACCAACTGCTAATGAACAGATTTCACTCAAACCCGTAAGGTAAGCCAGTTACACCATGACCTCCACATCTGCAGAAACTCTTGCAGCAGTTTAGGCTGGGGAAATGAAGTTTCATGGCTTGATATCTTCTCTCATGAAGAAAGTCTTTTGATTGTCTGTTGTGGTCATGGGTTTTTACCACGCTTAAGAATTTAGCCAAGTTGATGAAACCAGTAAGGGAAAATCCATTTATTGATGAGAGCAAAATCTGACAAATTAACAGAAAGTTCACAATTTTGAGGAGTTTTTATAGAGAAATTTAAACAGTTTCATTACTTTTACTGTGTATCTTTTATGACTTGACTACATAGTACATGTGTTTTCGATTCGTTTGCAGTAATGTGGTTGTCCGTCCTGCTGCTGGGCCATCCAGGGTTACGGTGTCAGCTGCAGCAGCTGCAACAGCAGCTTGTGATGATGATGAAGACCAAGACGTCGTTGCTAGCATGGACCAAAACAAAGAACCTGCTCCGTGTGATGGCCCAAAATTGCCTGATGTAGCCTCTTCAAACCTTAGCATTATAATGGAGCAGTCTTATCTGGTTCCTAGTGAGACAGACCTTGCGTATGATGAACCAGGTAAAGACTTTTATGTCACATGTATTGGTACATGTCCTGAGGTCATCTGATCATCTTTGTCTGGTCATACCAAAATCAAGAACTGTTCTTGGCAAACGAGCTTTTACAGTATCTGGACCTACTTTTTGGAACTCTCTTCCTGTGTCTGTACGCTCTGCTCAGTCGTTTGGGTCATTTCGTTCGCGGCTGAAAACTTACCTCTTTCAAATTGCTTATCCACCGTAGGCTGTCTCTCTGTCTCTTACGGACTGATCTTTTGGATGTTGACCTGATTACGGCTTGGTTTTGATGCGCTATCGGTTGATGCCTTGTGCATTAGACACCGGCGCAATAGAAGTTACTAATTACATTACATTACATAAACCCACACCCCTCCCACACACATACTAAGTGTAAGTTTGACTTCATAGGCAAATTTTCTTATCTGTTTGAGAGTCGTTTGCACTGTTCATTCTGTTGGGATTTCACAATGGTGCTGAGCATCATTTGACAGATGTTTTTTATGACAGTTTATTTTATTTGGGATACTTGACAGATTTTTGAATTATTTTCTTCCCAGTCGAATTGCTAAGAGGTTTCTTTTGATTACATTTCACAACTATGCTTATTATTTGCCAAAACTAATTAATTTGTACTATTAGTTTCTCAGGAATGTGATCCATTGTTATTATTGATTTAATGTGTTACATAGGTAGCTCTGCTTTGTGGGTCTTATGACCTTTCTTGGCTTTCCGTTTGTTACCCAAAATGGCAACCACGATAACTGCATATTGTTGATTTAAACTGAGAACAATAAATTCTTTGAATTGAAACTTATAATTTAAATTTAATTGGAGGCTCTCTTGCTAAGGATGTTAAACACTGGACATTCTAATGTCTTAGGTTGTATTTTAATTTTTAGTGTTGGGTTATCAGCGTTCCAATTCACGAGATAGAAGGAACGCGGTTGTCTTTCAACCATCTATGGTGGATAGTCCGGCGCCAGCAGATGAAGAGAGCTCAAAGCAAGATGTTTGTGTTCGAAGTAAGGCACGGAGTCGATCAAGGCAGTCATTTGACCTATCCACAGGAGAAATGAATATGCTCCAAGGCAAGGATAGTATTTCTTAGCTGGAAATCACTGTTCTATGTCACAGTGATTCAGAGAAATTTCATAGCACCTGTTTAAGAGCATTTTCATGGCACATTAAAGGTATTTGCATAAGAACACCCTGCACTCGGCCCCAGTGAAAAAGGTTTTATGTAAGTGTTGAAATTTTTATGTAAGCTTCTGTTATTTGCTGTAGTTGGCCCATTGCTTTGGGATAGGTTGCCTGGTAATATGCAACAAAAGCTCCTTAGCTGTTCTTTAGTTTCCTTCTGCTTAATTTGTATTAAGTTGAAAGCAATTCTGTCTGATGGCAATTTTGTGCTCTCAGGGTGAGGGGGAAGACAAGGTTTCCTTGAGGATATTGGATAAAAGTGTTGTTTGAATGTGTTGTTACATCATAAAACAGACTCTGCGGTAAAGACGAGGGTTCCGTGAAAAAATTTCATTTAAAATAATTTCTAATTTAAATTTTTAAGGATTAAACTGTATATTATACCCCAATCACTGTTATTAATTAAATCTATATCAGTCTGCTTCACAGGCACCACATGTACCAGAATAGGTTTTGTTTAGGTTGGGGTTCTGTCAAAAATTTTCAGATCAGAAGGGTTCCAAAGCCAAAAGTATTGGTAAGCTGTGCAATATGATTTCTGCAATACTTTTATTAATAAGTGCAGCATGACTGATGAAGTTTGTTTATAATTTTCATGGAGCAATACCTAAAGCTTCAGTAGAACTTTTTGTGCATTGGTTGCAGATGCTGGCATCACACGCTCGAAGTCACGTGACCGTCGAAATGCAATCATCTTTCATCCATCTTCAGCCGAGAGTCCGGACGAAGACAGAGGTTCAACTGGAAAATGTGTTAGAATCCTTCGAAGATCAAGGAATCCATCGGGACAGAATCTAGAGGCATCTGCTGTCAAGATTGGCCGATTCGAGGACAGTCAGGGAAGCGGCGAGTCCCCAAAGTTAAAAGAATCTGTTGTCGTTCCAGCTGAAGTTGATAAGATTTCTGGAGGGGAAGAAGTAGAGCAGTCTTTCCTGGATGAAACGCTTGTTGCAGAGACAGAGATACTGTCGTCCGAGATGATTGGACAGCTGAGCCTTTTACAGAATCTCGCTAAAAGTAGCAAGGTCAGCGAAGGAAATGGTGCTGTTGATGGTTCAATGGAGTTAGTCGAGGAAACTATTATAATGCCCAGTGAAGAGAGTTCTTGTGTAACAGAGGCTGCATTGGAAACGGATTTATCGCAGTTATCTTTTGCAGAAGAGAAGAAATTACCTTTGAATGAAGCTAACGTGGGAGTCCGTAAACATGCTGAAAAAGTCGGTGAAAGTTTGACTGGGAATAAAATCTCACATGGAATCCAGCAGAAGTCTGGTGTTGCAAACTCTGCTTTGGCTGAAGAGTCTGATGGCTTAGTGAACAGAGGACAGTTTGTCACAAGGGATAAAATCTCTAGAACACCAGTTAAAGTTGTTAAGCATTTTCGTGAAGGAGAGGAAGGAAGTGTTGAGGGACATGCAAATCTGTCTGATATCTCGGATCGGGAATCATATGAGTCTGAGTACAGACGTAGCAGGAGCTTATCTCGCAGAGATATTCCAACATTTATGCCAATTGACAGCCCGAGGGCTAGTGACACAACGCCTGGAATGTCTAAAGGAACCGTATCAGCGACCAAGGGGCAAGCAAAAAGCTCAAAATTCTTAAAAACTAAAGGGATAAGGAGAGATGGTGCTGGACCAACAGAATTAAAAGAAAGAAAGAAGCAGAACAAGCCAGGGTTTATCAGCTATCTGGATACAGATACCAAAGGTGATGTTGTCTCCACCGCTACAGAAAATGCTCAGATGTCTCGAAGAGGAACTTTTGCAATTCCAAAAGACGGCATTCCTTTCCTCGAGGGAGACATTATGCTGGAAGATGATTCGGTTTTAATCAATGAAAGTTCTGATAACTTTCTTGGAACTGAAGATGATGTATTTGTAAATGCAGATCAGCTTCCTAGAGATGAAGGAAGAGATACTGGGTCCAACCAGGTGGTGTCTCCGCATGTAGAGCATCCCAGCAATGTGCTTAGTCAGAATGCATTAACAGAGAAGAACTTGACAATTCTTATGGCGGAGGACATGGAACAGACCGGCGTGTCTTTTTCTGCCATTTCCATAACTGATCCACCTGCTGCTATCAGACCGTTAGCTGAAGGTGATGAGGCCAACAACGTTGGAGAGAGTGGCAGAAATTGCCAAGTCCAGAATGGCAATCCCCGTTCTCCAGAGAAACAATCGATTGGCTTGAATGAATTAGCGTTGGGTGAGAAAAGGTCCAAGTTGCCAACAAGTTGTTCGGAGTCGGTCAGAGCGAAGACGACGGGAAAGAATCGTAAGGTTAATAACAAGGAAACGACGTGCTCTAATGAGATGGAAGTCAGAGACGAAAGTGCAGAGGATGACATGGAGCCAACGAGCAATGTGGTTAAGCGTAGAAGAGTGGCTCATTCAAAGCTGAAACTGCCAGGAAGCGGAGTTGCTGCAGCGGGAACATCGAGCGATAAAGGTGCCAGGAGTCCACCACGCGATGCTGCTACAAAGAAAGGAACTGTCTTTGACAATCCAGCGCAAAGCCTTGCGAGCTGTAACCGTAAGAGGGCGGAGGCTGAATCCGAGGGCGAAGAAATTCAAGAGCAGTCAATGGACATCGAAATGAAAAAGAGGTTTGCCGCTTATTTATCGAAGCCGGGGAATATTGTTTTCAATGCCGATCGTAAGGATATGGCCAGCGGCGAAGTCGCCAAGAAGACTCGGTCAAAGTCTCGATCCATTTTGCCTCTTCAGCAGAAGCCACGATCGAAGGCATCTGCGACTTCTGCAAAACCTGAGGATGAAGGCACAGCATCAGTTTGGGACTTCAAAGGAACTCCAAGACTTGCATTAGCAAAGGAGAACGCCGATAGACTGCTCTCAGTTTACGACATCTCGCTGAACGACTCGGGTGTCATTCCAAAGCCAAAGCAAGCGGCAGATCCAGTGCAGTGTCCGAAGAAGAGATCGAAAGCACCGAACGAGTTTTCAAAAGATGACTCTTTCATTGCCGACAAAAAGCCGTCAACTGGCAAGCGTAGAGTGCGACACGAGTCAGCCAGTGCAATTGACTGCTTAGCAACTTTCGCGTCGGGGTCGGAAAATGCGCCAAAGGCAGCGTTGGAAAGTCCGCATGGCATTATGCTTGTTTTGGGAAACGGAAAGAGGAGAAAGCCATCCGCAAGAAGTAAAACCGTCCGCTATGAGGCGCAAAATATGGGACAAAATAAAGCAGACACTGTCCAAGGCAAGACAAGCAGTTTGCTGTCTGAGATGAGCAAGGATGCTACTGGTAGTCAACCTGCTTTAAAAACGATCAACAGCACAACGGAGTTTGACTTGGTTTCTAAACTGATACCTGCTGGAGCTGAGACTGCAGTTACCGTCGAAAACCCTAAGGAACCCAGCCCACAGCAGGCTGTTCAGGTTGAAATAAACCATGATGTATTAGTCATTGATTTGGCCAAAGATTGTGCAGAAGTAGAGGCAGAGACAATTTCTGCTAAAGATGTTCGTCTAGAGTGTGAGAAAAGTAAAGGTGATGGTCTTAGCCATTCGGTTAAGGATGTAAAGAATCTTGAAAGCCATAATAGCAAGGAAATTACCCACAAAAATCGAGCCGGTCGAGGAACTGTTAAAAAAACTGACAATGTTGTTGCAGTGAATGACAAAAATGCTGCTGCGAATGTAAAAGGTTCAGATGCTGGGAAAAAAGGAAAGAGTTCAGTTAGTGCAAAAGGCAAAGACGTTGTGAATCCAAAAAAAGAAATAACGAAAGATGACACTAATTCAAAGAAAGGCTGTAAGAAGGCTGACTCAAAAGGAGGCACAAATTTCTCCCCGTTATGCAAAGGTGATGTGACAAGCAGTGACACTGCCTCCAATCAATCTTTAAACAACTTCAACACTGATCAGACCACTGTATTGTTTGTATGCAAAGAGCAAACATCAGAATCAGACAGAGATGTGAAGTCTGCTGTGGATTCAGCTCGTTTGCAAGATTCTTTAACACGACACGAACCAAGTGTATTAGGAGTGGTCACCAGTGACCAGAAACTTGATTCTTTGCATGTAGGAAATGCAGAACAACAGAACGAAACAGAGAGTCCACAGCAAGTTGCAGTGCAGAAGAGAGCACGCAAACGACGTGTTATCCAAAGCACGGATCTGTTTGAAGATATAGACGCTCAGAGTTTGCACAGTCCAAAATCCAAGCAACCAGCCTTAGCTGAAGAAGAACGGCATCCAGTCACGTTTGCAGGCGCAATTAAAACTCTGCTTAAGCCTGATGTAAGTAGTAATATATATCTTAACCTCTTAGTTTGTTCTTGGTGAGTGCAATAGTTGAGGCTATACTCTGTATTTTGGTAGACTCATAATAGCAGCAACAGCATTTCTGCCTTAAAAGTTCTTTCCCATTTCACAATGACTTGAGATTGCTTTTAAACTGACCAGCAGTTTGGTTCGAAAAGTATTGTCAGACATAGTTTCTCTTGTTTTATATGTCACTGCACTGTTTTGCTGTTAACATTCATTCTTAAACTGGCAGATTTTTACATTAATTCAATTGCTGATCACTATACCAGTTAAATTGTAGCACATTAATTGAGCAATGTTGTATGTGTGATTTTAAGAATTACTTAGACCCCTTGTGCATTGATGTTTGCATATAAACTCTGAACGTTTATACGGGTATTTGGATGATGTGTAATTTAAGTTACAGTACAGATCCTTGACAGCCAAGGATTAATGTTGACTTCCAAGGCTTCACCAGTAAATGAGCCCCATTTTCTCACTAACGTTGAAGCTCTTATGTATTGGGCAGAGGATGTTCTTACAAATGATGTGAATCATTGAATTTACATATTCTTTGAAGACAGTTTGGGAAATTAATTCATTAAGTCTGTCAGGAAACACTGATACGCAACCCCACTTGTCAGTTTCTATGGCAAATTCTGCCTTGTTTGTTCAGGTAAGGTTATTTCCCATCATAATGCAGGTTGGGCAGTGATTGGGTGGGGTTACAATAGTGCACAAGTAGAAGTGGTCGACCATTTAAGCAGGAGGCACTCCAATTTCGGTTTCTATACCCTGCCAATGCTATTTGCATTGCCTATAACCGTTGTATGATGTCTATGCCTCCTAACTGGTGAATTTGTGATGCACTAGTGACACCTAGCAGAGTGGTCGTGACTGTGTTACCCTATCCATGTATCTAGTTATGTATGTTATAAATAGGCTCTTTGTACTAAATACATTTACTTACATTGCATAACATTCATCCTGGCTTGTTGATGCACATTTTTTGTCGTTTGTTTTAAATAGAATCATCATCAAGTTGATAGCCCTACAACAAGACGTAGTCAGAAGGAGTTGCCTAAGCTACAAGGTCCTGGAAACGCCCGTCGAGACCACAACAGCCTCAGGCTACGCAAAAATCCGAAGGCAACCTCAACCAAGACAACAGAGAGCAGTAATGTTCCAGAGATGGCAGAGCCAAGCGAAGCAGTCTTTCGACAGTTGGTTACCGAGCAACCTTTGGGTTTGCCTGAGAAGACATCAGACAAGAAGAAAAAGTCACTGGAGAAAGATTCCTCAGCCGTTCCTCCTCGTCGGCGTACTAATCTATCGACAAAGAATGCAAAAGAAAAGACTAGTCAACGGAAAAGTAACTTGCCAAAAGAAGAATGTGTTCTTGCGGTCGCTGACACTCTGCAGACCAACAGCAATCTGGTCGAAGCTCATAAAGATCTCGACTTGCATGAAGATAAGAGCAACGAAGATAAATCAAAGAAAAAGCGCAGTGCAATTCAGAATCGTCAATCTTCCATATCAACTGGTTCTTGTGACATGAGGTAATTTAAGACACCTCTCAATGGAGTTACACTTGTAATTAGAAATGTTTTAAGTTTAGAGGATGGCTGATTTTGTCTGGGCTACTTTTGTTGGTTGGATTTTCAGAAACTGTATGTACTTTCTTTCGTCCTGTATTTCTTAGCAGAGTAAATTCAGTTGCTATTCTATGAGATTATTTTGACCTTGTTAAACAGCTCTTTAGAATACAGGTTTCCCTGCAGATAAACACATCTGTATGTGACACTTGCAAATTGCAGTGGATGTCTGAACTGTGAGCCACACGAAAAAATAAAACATTTTTTTAACTTTATACGTTTATAAAATATCTCCAAGTATGCTGTTTTCAGACGATTTTTGGCAAAACTTCTGACAGTTCCTCTAATTAATTTTGTAGTAAATTCGAATGCCGAGTCTAAAGGCACTTGTGCATTTGTAGTTCACATTCAGAAATGGCAGACAGACGAACACGAAGAAATGCAGCGCAAGCAGTCAGCTACAAGGAACCTTCACTTGGGAAGTTAGTCTCAACAAATAAACGATTATTATTAGCAAGCAGAAATGCAATTAATTATTACAAAAAATACAAGATTAATGTAATAAAAGTTTATTAAATAATGACAATGGGTAATTATTAATTTCAGTGTTATCAATTGTGAATTGCGAAAATAGATATTAGAATTGATGAATAATTGCATTATTAGAATTGATGAATGCTAATGCACTTAGGTGCGAGGTAAATTTCTAGGTGCCTATGTATCTTTGTGTCGATCTGTGTCAGCATTAGTGTATCTGTGGAGTGTGGTAGGTAATCCAGTGGCTTAAAGGTACCTGTTGGCTTTCTTTTAGGAAATTACGTCGTGGCGATCCACATACAAGTACGATATATGGTGGAGCAAACCCAGAGCTGGAGAAACATCATGGTATATAACTCACTGTGTTACATTTACGTTTATAGGTAAAGGAAGTTAAGCGCCCTTGACCCATACGGGGGACATAAGTATGGTGCTGATTCCCTGCTCTTTGGCCATTTAGTTGGCATTGGACATATCCCAAGAATACTAATCATGGGGTCAGCGCATTGCATTTACTTGCCAACCTATGCGCATTCCAGATTATGCTGCTTGGTGACAGAAGGACATATGCACAGTCAGTCCAGGATTGCTACGAGAAGTCCGACTGGCAGATGCAAACTCAAAAGCATTATGATTACTGAACCAGCACCGGATCATGTGTAATGGGTGGGGAATGTAATAGTTTAATGACTAGCGCACTGAACCGTCAACCCAAATGTTGGGTCAAATCTCTACGAAGGTAGAAATGAGTTTCAAGACTTCTGCTTGACTTGTGGCCCTAGCAGTCTTAGTTATAAAATTAGTATGCTGACCACAGACTGTTAGTGGTAAGGTCAGGACTTGCCTGTGCTTTTTATTTTCACTTTCTAGTCTTGTTTTTTTAATTAGGTCAATTTTTGAGTGGTTGATATGCCAATTGCAAGCTGAAGCTTCAGGGATCTTGTACTGTTAACTCAAAGCACAATTGCTTAGCACCATAAATTGATCTATAAAGTGGTAAGTAATCTTTTTATACAATTTATGCTGCAGCTTCAATATAATGCACTCATTGGATGCCATCAATTTACAGCCTCTGAAGTTTGTCTTTTCACAGGCTCAGTAGTCTAAATTGAATTGTTTCTACTGCATAGAGAGCCTTATGCTAGGAACTAAAGGTAGACCAGTTTAGAAAATATCTGTTTTGTTCGTGAACAGGTTCTGAAAGGACATCGGATGCAAGACTGTCACGTAAAGTTCTGTCGACCGTAGAGAATACATCAATGGAGACAGAATGAGGGTGAAAGGATGGTGACAGATTCGGAGGATGGTGGTTTGACGTAGCATCCTCACAGAACAACCAAGTCGAAACCTGCACTTTTACAAATCTATGTACAGACTGGAATTTAAACAAGAACCGTTTGAGCAGATTTCTAGACTGACTACTGGTTTTAAGTTGATGGCTTGGAAGTGTGTTTTTGAGTACTGTTTCCATTTTTATGAATTTGCAATGGATTGTGTGCTAGTATTCATCTCCTGAAAGGTAGCTGCTTTTAGAGTTTTAAATCTCTTTGTGTTTCGTTACAGCAATTCCTCGTAGCTTGCTTCATTATCAGACGAATTCTGACATAACAACTTTGGACATTGGTCGGTATTTTAGCTTGAAGACATGACCTCAAGATGACGGCCTGCCCAGGCTGTAAAAGCCATGAAATAAAGTCATGAAATCTAACATGATAAACATCATGGCTTTATTATTAAGGCGAATTTGAAATGGTTGCTAAAGGCAGTGTTTTGATGTGTACCAGTATCATCTATCAAATATTCAACAAAGACGTTTACCGGTACATGTTGACATCAGTCATTTGTGCTTTTTAATATGGTTCTACCAACAGAATTTTCTTCTATTTCAGAAGTCCTCTGTAAATTTCTGTTTGATTTATTGTGAACTTTTGTTTGTTGAGAGTTTCTTACTGCACAGGCATATTGGCCTTTATAATGTTTTCCACCTGCTTAACTTCAAAAGCTAGTGCTTATGAGGAGTTCCTAAAATGCTCATTATTGAAGAACACATACATGAGCAGAATCCGATGGATGAATTTCCTTTTATTTTGTAACTGTAGTGCAAGAAACTAGTTGTGCTTTAGTTGTGTCAAAGAGAGACGGTTTTGTGTTCTTTGGTATCAGTTTTCACATTCATACTTACCTCAAGTGGCCTTTATGAGGTTTCACAAAATAAGCTTTAACCTTAGATTTATAGCGCTTCTCTATATCAAACTGTTAACTAGTTAAGTTTGTGGGTGCTATTTTCTGTAGTCAGATTTACACAAATACTTTATCAAAGTCTCTGATGTGCATTCAGCTATGAGAATTTAAATAAAACAAATGGTTGACTGGTGGGTTTTATATACACTACATTCGTTTTATTTTCTGACAAGTTGACAGACCGCAACCAGTTACAATAGAGCAAAGAGTGCATTGTGATCATTTGCAGAAAAAAGCAATTGGGTGGGACACAGGGCAAGCGTTTGTAAAGTACGTGTGGGATAAAGTTCTTCACGTCATTAATAGCGGGCAGTTGAAAGTCATGACATCTTGTGCTATTGGTTTTATGGCATGAGATCATATAGTACAGTTAACAGTGGAGTTTGAGGTGATCGAAAACACTTTGTAAGTGGGTAGTTGAAACTTTGTAAGTGGTTCTGAAGTATGTTTACATCCTGATAAATTTGCCTGCTCTCAGTTTCAAATTGTTGGATCAACACTGGAACACGGTGGCTCATTGAAGCATACTGAGAAGGCTTTGTCCTAGGAGTTCTGATGCTCTTGAAGTCGGAGGCAAGGCTGCGGAACTAGTAACAAGCGTATTTGCATCTTTGACTCCAGTGGTACAAATGGTACACTTGCGAAAAACAAATAACTAAGTTCTGTAAATGGTACAGAGTTCTTAAAATTTGTGTTTTTTATTACTGAAACAAACATAGTTTCTCTAGCATAGATTTAGACATTAGTACTATTGTTTGTTGTTATTTGCATTATTTTACCCAGGTTGGAATGACCCTAAGAATAAATGGTTGGCATTTGCAGTTTAGTTTATGGTCTGTATAGCCTGAGCCCTGAACCATCATGGATTTTTAAAGGAATGGATCTGTTTGACACCACATTTAATTTTGCAGGCTTAGGCCTACTAATTGAAGCATGTGGACCTGGATGTACCAAAGGTCGTAACCAATAATTTCAACCCCTACGTGACTGAGGTATCGGATGTGGGCGAGAGTAATCGCAAGAAGCATAGGATTTAGTAGAATACTACAGCCATAATATTATATCACAGTTAAGTCTCGCTCCCTTAAACTATGGCTTAGCAGCTGATGTATGTAGATGCAACATTCAATGCAAGAAGAGCAGTTCTTTAAGCTAGTCTCAAGAAGCAGCTATAGGTTAGTGACTTACAATATTTGGCTTACAATATTTTCTTAGCCTCTGTATATGAAGGCAGGTGGCCAGGCCTGTCCCTAGGAATACGCAACCGCGTAGGGCCCCGGCGATTCCGCCGAAAGTTAGGCAGTGG